>BKCP01000780.1:355140-370491 GCA_008636005.1 Striga asiatica | reverse complement strand
AAGGAAAAAATATTGAAAAACACACTCACTCTTGATATTTTTGAATTTGTCCATCTTCACAGTTAAATAAAACGTATCGATGTGCTATATTCTTTGACTTAGAATCTAAACGGTATACTTTCCCTTTCTTATGCTTCTTTCTTCTCCCAAAAGGATAACCCTTCTGAGAAAATATAGGAGACTCTTTGTTACCCAAAACAACTTTCCCATGACTTGCAGTAATGCTTCTCGGTCGTTTTTTCTTTCCATCACGCAAGTACCTCGAGCAGAACACCAAACACTCCTCGGCTAGATATCCTTCGGCTATAGAACCCTCTGGACGACTACGATTTCGAACAAATGATTTCAGTTTGCCAAGGTAACTCTCCATAAAGAACATCCACCAACCACTTACTGGCCCACTTGAACGAACCTCATCCACTAAATGGATAGGCAAATACGGCATGATATCAAAAAATGAAGGTGAAAAATCTTTTCAAATATACAAAGGATTTCAACTATTTCAGCTTGCAGATGATCCAGATCTTTTGGACTAATAACCTTACTGCATATACCTCTAAAGAAAGCACCGAGTCTTATCAAAGCCAGAGCTACATGCTTGGGTAAAGTTTTCCGAACTGCAACTTGGAGCAAGTATTGCATTAAAATGTGTGCATCATGGCTTTTGTAGCCTGATATTTTCAATTCCTTCATATGCACACATCTTTCAATATTCGACGCACAACCTTGTGGTAGTTTTGCTTTCTTTAAAATATCACAAAACAGCGTTTTCTCCTCTTTAGTCATTGAGAAACAAGCTTTAGGCAAAAAAACAACGTTTGTTATTAACAGACACCACAGGATGTAGTGACGTTCTTATCTCCATTTCTTTCATATCTAAACGAGCCGTATAATGGTCCTTCCTTTTTCCAGGAATATCCAACAAAGTCCCAAGAACACTATCCGTTATATTTTTCTCTATATGCATAGGATCTAAATGATGGCGAGATGAAAGATACTCCCAGTATGGCAGGGTGAAAAGCATGATTTTTTTCTCCATGGACAATCGTCAGTTTTATGTTTTGGCTGCATCTTTCCGAACTTATTTTCAAAATCTTGCAACAAATATAAAACCTCAGTGCTAGTCAAAGGTATTGGAGCCTCTCTTTTTTCCCATTCTCCATTGAATGATTTTTTTTCTTCGCGCCAAGGATGGTTTGCATCCAAAAATCTGCGATGACCCATATAACATGATTTTCTGCTTTTGTTCAAATACAAGTGATTTGTTTCTTAATGACAAAATGGACAAGCATACTTTCCTTTCGTGCTCCATCCGGACAGCATTGCATAGCCAGGAAAGTCACTAGTCGTCGATTGTAGAGCAACATGCATCTGAAATGTATGACGCTTTGATGCATCGTACGTCTCTGTACCAGACTCCCGCAATTCTTTTAGCTCGTCGGTCAAAGGTTGAAGGTAAACATCAATGTTGTTTCCCGGGGAAAATGGCCCTTGTATTATTAAAGACAATATTAAATACTCTGGCTTTATAAATAACCACGGCGGTAGATTATAGTTAACTAGAACAACAGGCCATGTACTGTGTGCGGTACTCATGGTTCTAAAGGGATTAAATCCATCACTTGCAAGACCTAGTCGAACATTACGAGGTTCCTTAGCAAAACAAGGATACAAAGAATCAAAATTCTTCCAAGTTTTTCCGTCAGCAGGATGTCTTAAGTTCCCATCTTTTTGCCTTTTCTCATCATGCCATCTCATATAATTAGCTGTCTCAGAACACATATACATTCTTTGAAGTCGAGGTTTTAAAGGAAAGTGCCAAAGTACCTTTGCTGGAATTTGACGAGCATCTTTTGACACATGATTATCATCACTTCCTGACTCGTTTTCAATTGTTTTCCACCTCGAAGTATGACAAATATGGCAAGTATTTGCATCTTTATTGTCCTTCCAAAAGAGCATGCAATCATTACGACAAGCATCAATTTTGTGATATTGAAATCCCAAGTCATTCACTAACTTCTTGGCTTCATTAAAATATTTTGGCAGCTTGGCTTCAGGAACCAGTTCTTGTATAATTTCCAAAAGATCAGAAAACGCCATATTAGTTAACCCATGGACACACTTGAAAAGGTATAATCGAATAATGAATGATAATCTTGAAAACGATTTGCACCCAGGATATACCGCTTGTTTTCCATCCTCAACCAATTTAAAGAACTTTTTGGTCTCCACATTGGCATTTTCAATTTCTTCGGGGCCTGAAAACTCGTCTACTATATTCCTATGGGTATTATATAACAGACCTTCCATATCATCATGCATGCTCGGTATGAAATTATCCCAATCCTTTACTGTATTGGACTGGAAGAACATACCGTAATCATTAAAACGCCACTCTTTGATTTCTGAACCAATACCGTTAGCAATCAAGTGATCATACACTTCAACTCTATTGTGCCAAAACCGATGATAACATTTCTTACACGGGCAAGTAATTTGATCCCCCCGAGCTTGAGTAGAAAATGCAAGCTCTAGATATTCCTCAACTCCTTTAGCATACTCACTACTAGATTGTAAACAATTGAACCATTGGCTTCCTTGACTATCCATTACCCAACTTCAATTAGAAAACACAACTAAAACTTTAGAGGATATTATGCAAGAAAAATTTATGATGTTATCAAATAATTATTCTAAATTTGTAACTTTAAACTTGACATATAATACTTCGAAAAATCTAGACTATATTTCCGCACATCAAACATTTAGACAGAATTTGCACATCAAACTTTTCAACGGGATAATCATGGGTAAACCAATAATATAAAGTAGGAAAAATCTTGCACAAGAAGATACCAGAGAACATACCATTGAATCCCAGTGGACGGGAATCACATAAATTTTGGAGATGGAGAAGGATTTTGCTGGAAGACAACTATGAGGACTCAGAAGTTAGTTTCCCCCAATTTTTCCCGAGACGGTGACCTAAGATTTTTAACGTAAGGATGTTTGGTTTTTTTTTTTATTTTGTTTTTCTTTTAACAAAATAAAATAGTAGAAAAATGGTCGCACAAAGCTAGAAACGAAAACCAAGCCCAACTTACTGAGAATAGTAATTTTTTGATTGGTAAATTATTGAGAATTATTTTCTCATTATATAATTAGTGTTTGATTCATAGTGAAAATTGCAATATTATTATTATTGAGTCATTAATTGCAAAACTATTTAAGTTACTTTTTTATTTTCACTTCAACTTTTTTCAATTTTTCTACACTCCAGCTTTAGATACAAAATAATGACAATCCAACTAATTCACTTAAGAGAGTGTCTAATTATTTTAATAATTTTTAGTATGTTACAAATCCCTAACTAAAACGTTATTGTTGCTAAAGTGTTACATGAATAAAATATTATAAATATTGCTTATTGATAATGATACTTAAATGTACAAAAAATGACAACTAAAAATGTGTTACTAAAATAGTGTTACTTCATAAAAAATATTACATACAAATATTACATATTACTAAAATGTTACAAGAGTGTTATATGAATATCTCAAAATTTGGTAATGTAAAAAGTGTTACAGTAATATGTTGCATAAACAAAAAAATTTTAAAATGCTACAATAATTATGTTACCTAAAGCAACTTATGGTCTAGTGCCAAACAGGTGCACGCACGCGTCCCAGCGCCTCGTTTATGCAGCGCCAGTGTGTATGTCATCTCTCGAGTGACAGTGCATTAAACTCCAAACCGACTATGTTCTTTTGGGTTGGTAAACCAGTATTCTTTGTCTTTAGTGTTGACATTTGGAACTGTTTCTCCTGAACCTTGAACCGGGGACTCCAAGTTCCATCGAACCGTTGTATGAATTTCCTAATCAACCCTTTCTGGTTAGTCTGTCGGGGTATGCTATCAAGACACGAAAGGACCGGATAGGGTCTTGTGTATTGATAGATGAGTAGGGTGTGAGAAATTCCTTACCATGGGGAGATACTGTAACGCCCCATTTTACTTTAAAGAATTTACCGAATTTATTTAACAAAAATCAGAGTTATATTTTTTTTGTTTTTTAAATCCAAAATAAAAACATTTAATGAGAAACGGACGCTACTTACTAACAACAACAAACAACACACATCCAACAATTCAAAGAACCTACACATGCTCGAGCTAACGATATAACAAATCCCATAAAACATAAGTCTCAAAACCATTTCAAAAAGGTCTAGTATGATTCAAGGTTCAACCAACTTAAACATAGTTCGAAACAAAAGCAATAAATAATCCATAGTATATGAAAGCAAATAGATAAGAAATAAGTTCATGCGGAAGTATAAGATAATCATCACATATTGACCACCATCTCGCTCGTCCTACGCCACCGCCTCCAGCTCGTCTCAACCTAAATCAAAGGAAGAGAAAAGACAACAAAGAAAATAATGGGGGTGAGCAACCAACTAGCTCACCATTATCTCACAATTATTCTGTATAATAATTTTAAAAGCAGTTATCCACAGTATACAATATCAGTAATCGGTATGAGTATGCATAGAATTCATAGCCTAAACCCCTTACCCGGCCCTATCGCAAACCTCCTATGTATATACAACAACCTTCCGGATACAACGGCATGGCTATAACTGGAAACCTTCCTACCCCCGGATACAACGGTTCATAGGATCCTTTCCAGGAGACAGCAGAGATGTTTTTCCCCTTCCGGATACAACGGCTTGGGGCGTCCCTCCCGGATACAACGGGCAGGCGACCTCCTACTGCTTTCGCATTCATCAAAGGCACTATCGTTCGGGACACTTGGACTAGAGTTCTCATGCCTACAATAATTTTCAAAAGAAACATTACACGAAATAATAAGTGCGATAAATATGGAATACATCATAAATGTACCAACCTGGATGCAGCAACAGATCAAATCACGAATCTCGAAAGTAAGACGAGGTCCACACCTCTAGACACCTACATTAAGTCCAGATACTAAAGTCAACACTTTAATCTAGAACTAAGTAAAAAATTCACAAATTGACTTAGCCGAACTCGATTCGACCAAGTGGTTCGTGAAGTTCTGTGGATATGGGAACACTAGGACTTAGACTCGATCATACCACATTTTCAAGTTCACATAATTGCAAGTGAAAGACAAACAAATGAGTCACACGTAGACACATAGCAAATTCGGTCAACAACACTTAACCGAAAATCACCAAATAAAACAATTTCTAAAATTAACACTTGAAAAAGAAGGTATATCAAACCTACGAGTTGGGCTCTGAAAATTTTACATAAAATTCACCTCCCAGCACTTAGTAAAAACACCAAGTTTCAGCCTCAAACTCGTTACACACAATTTTATAAAATTCAAACAATTTTTTTGATAAAAACGAGCATAAATTAGAAACACATAATAATGAACGATTCAGGCCATGAAATTTTTATCTAAAAAACTTCAGCATATGAGCAGCAACATATAAAAATATCAGCCTTAAACACTCAACATGTGAATTTATAAAATTAAAACAACATTCAGCCAATTATCAAATTTCTATCAGAACTGATCCTAAACGAACTCCAAAAATTCCAATATTTTTACAGCATGCTAAACATCACATAATCATTATCTCAACCAAAATTTCAGCTTCGAACCAATTTATCACAATTAAAACAAATTTGGGCAGAAACACCAATTAAATTATTAACCCTACCAAACCTAGTCTAAAAATTCTAAAAATGTTATACAACACATAATCATGCCAGAGACATAACATACTCGAAAATCAGCCAAATTGGAGCATTACACAATTAGTTATGCATTTAACAAGAAACTGGACATAATTCAAATTAATTTTTAAAAATAGCTACAGCCCTTTAGAAATCACGAAAATTTTACACAAGCTACATATTCATCAAAGCAGCTGCACCAAAAATTTCAAGGCAATCGGACCAGTATTCAATTTATGAGGAATTTTACATTCAAAACAGCAATTATGAACTTCGACGATTGATATCTCCCAATCTATAAACCCAAACGACACAAGGTCAAAACCATTGTGATCATAACGATCCTAAGTCCCTAAATCCACAGCAACTTAACACTTTTAACGAGCTCTTGTTTGATTCGCACGAATCGACGAAATTCATATATCAACACGACGATTATTATTATATAACATCAATCAATACATATATTTATCTCACATGTCACTTGAATAACATATAACGAATCGCATAACACGATCAATCATATCAACGAAAAGACGTAGGGTTTAAGCCGTCGTTACCGTTCTCGGGAAAGATGCTCGAAAACGGACAAGAGAGGGGCTGACAGGGATCGAGAGTCGCGCACGTCGGGCTCGACGGGTCACGTGCGGCTCACTGGTGAAGCAGCGGCTCAAAAGGCGGCTCGAGAAGGAGCAGCGTGGCATGGAATCGCCGGTAAGGGCTGCAGCGGCTGAGACGGCGGCTCAGGGTCGTCCTTGCCGTGATGGTCGTCGGGAGTTACACGCGTAGAAGGTCGCCGGGCAGCTCATGGTGGCAGGGGGCGCGGCCTGCTCAAGAAGGCGCTGCGACGAGGCAGAGCGGCAGCGGCTCGCGGTGGTCTGCTCACGGAGGATGAGGGCGTCGTCATCGGAGATGGACTGGTCGCGGCGGAGGATCGCCGGAAGGGCTCGCGACAGGTTCTTCCTCCACGTCGTCGAGGTTGGGCCTGCTCGCGGATGGTTCTAATCGTCGATGGAAGGGACCCGCCGGAGGTGTAGCGACTGGTTTTTCAGCGGAGGACGGGCTCGCGGGCAGGGGAAAACTCGCCGGGAAGGAGGCTCGTGGAGAAGAACTCGCCGGGATTGTGGAGTTGCAGGCCTGCTCACACCTCGCGGAGGGAAGAAAGAATCTCGCCGGAAATCTGGTGGCGAGATAGAGTTGGGAGCAGAGAAGGGTTTTCTTTCGGCGAACGGGATTTCTCTTGTTCTGTTCTGCGTGTGATCGTGAGCGAGAGAGATTATGAGTGCAGCGATCGGGTCTTGAGAGAAAAGAGAGAGATTGAGGTTGCGGTTGACAAGAAAAGAGCAGATTGAGAACGAGAGGGAGACGAGTCAGAAAAGCTGCGGGGTGTGTTTGAGGGAAGGAGAGGTGAGCGCAAGGAATTAACAGTCTAGGTTTTCTTATCTCACAAATAGTACACACCCACGCACGGTTAGGGTAAGAAAGACCGGGTCGGCCGATTCGGTTCAAAGCGGCCGGCTTCTAAGGATTCGGGCCGGTTCACTCGGGCAGGCTCTCGAGCTCGATTCTCCGATAAATAATTTCGACAGCTCAAATTGATCGCACGATAAATTAAATGAAACAGGGTAATATTTATACACACATTATTTTAAAATAATAATAATAATAGTAATTACAATTAGAAAAATAATAATATTTAGACATTCAATAATAATAATAACAATAATATTAATAATAGCAACAATAATAATAATCATTAATAATAATAATAATAATATAATTCTCAAATAAACCACAAATAAATGGGCACAACACATACGCTGGTAACGATGGTTATCTCGCGACAACCCTACAAGTGCCATGCGAGGTGGCTGGTACGGATAGAGGTGGAGTATGCCGTTGTTCTGGTTACTGCCACGCGTACTCAGTCCTATTTTGATTCCCGACCAAGTTGATGATTTAGCCTGATGGTTGACTCCACCACCGGAACTCGCGAGGATACATGACACGTTCTGTGCCTCTTGATGGAGGAAACGTGTGCGTGACCTCGGAGTACATGTGAGATGTGACGAGCTGCGTGATAGGCAGAACCCTACCTGTTTGGAGGTACCAGTGACTTTTAGAAAAGACCGGGAGGGGTACTCGTCAAAGTCAAGTGGTGGTTGTCAAGGCAAGACGACTTGGGAGAGGGAAACTGAAATATGGAGAAGGTACGGAAATTTCATGTATTGATGTTGTCTCCTCTTATTTCTCGTTAGTATCTTGTCGTGATTTGTTTTTTCGAATTTCGAGGACGGAATTATTTGTAAGGTGGGTAGACTATAGCGCCCCGTTTATTTATGGATTATTTAGAATTATTTATTATTATTATTGATATTATTTATTGTTATTACTATTATTAATATAATTATTATTATTGTCATTTAATGAATGCCTAATTGTGAATTAAATGTTTGAATGCATATTATTAATATTATTATAAAATATTATGTGTATTAAATATATATACGATTTTATTTTTAAACGTCAAGCGATCGAGAATCGAGCCCGAGAACTCAGAATCGAGCCTTATTATTTTTAACGCATAAGAACTAATTATTCCGATCTTCTAAGTATTATCGACCCGAACCGAGCCATTTTTATTAGCTAAATCGAGCCGTTAAAATTTATTAATTGGAGAACTGTAGGAACCGTCTCGAGTTCTTAAATTGCAAACCGAAGAACCGCGCGCCCCAACCCCGACTCGGTTCAGATCCTATCTCTCTCTTGCGCGTGTGAGCGTGATGTCTTGAAGAGCAAGATGTTAAAACCTAATATTATGATTGTTCTCTCATCTCTTCTCTCACCCCAAAAAACGCGCAGCTTTTTTTTTTATTCTGCTCTCATCTCTCTTCGTCTAAGAGCATCTCCAATGCTCCACTTTGAATATTAATTAAATTTGAACACATGTCAAATGATGAATGGAATGTAAATCCATGTAATATGAATGTCAAAAGAGAAGACTTTAATTTGGAATGCACATCTCCAATGCATCCCTTTCAAAAGATTAAAATAGGTTAGATTTTTTATGAATTGGCTTTCAAACACTCTTTGGAAAACTAGAAAGTGAGCTTCACACTTTGGATATTTATTGTCTCCATATCAGCATAAAAGAGTCCATAACATTATGGATTGGAGAGTAATTTTTGTAATCACTTTATAACTTGATGATGTGGCTAACATTTTATTAAGTCAACATCACACATTGGAGATGCTCTAATAAAACTCACGCCCCTCAGATCTCGTCACTCTCTCTCGCCAATAAAATCCGACCACCACATCTCTCCCCCTCGTTCTGTGGATCGCTAGCGAGTTCTTCCCCTCAGACCCACCTTCCAGCCGCGCGACATCACAGCACCACCGGCGAGCGACCACCGCTGCAACCACGCGAGCAGGCCGCCGCTACCTCCGGCCTGCGTTTCGCGCACCGCCGCTGCATCTCGAGTTCGATCGCCGCCATCGAGTCCCAGTCGTTCAGGCTCGCTATTAACTGCTGCTCCGCCGCGAGACCTTGCATCACCGCCGCGACCAGCCTCTTCCGGCGAGCCCAGCAACTCCGACGAATCCTTGCAGGCCCAACCAAATCGCTGCTGAGCCGTCGCGAGGCCGGAAATTTGTGATACCCGACAGGACCACTGCTAGCAGACCTCCCCTTGCCGCCGTCATCCATCCGACAAGCTCCTCCTCCGCGAACCAGCAGACCAGCAGACCACCCGCGACCAACAGCATAAGGCGATCCTCGAGCTGTTGCTCCTCCGCGCGCCTGCAACGCCTGCAAACCTCCACAACCGCGCGACCATTGCAGCAGCGGGTTCCGTCCTCGACGGCCCTCGTCTGCCCGTTCTGGTTCACGACAGCCCTCGCCGGGATTTCTTCGACGAGCGTGTTGGCCATTCGAGTTCACCAAGCATTAGCCCGAAGTCCCGTTAAACCCTCGTTCGACCCTTCCTTTTCCCAAGAATGGTACAAAGGCTCGAACTCCCTCTCTCGTTTAATTTCGTGTATCTTATCTTTGATGTGTTCATGCCTAGGAGATTATTATTTTATGTTATGAAATAATATTTTGTATATGTGTTGAGATCTCGTGTCGATTCCTGTGGGATCGAACGAGACCTCGTTATAAACATGTAAAGTGCTTTGGGAATTGGAACATAATGAATCCTTGGCCTTATGGTGAAGGCCTCGAACAATTTGAATGTAGTCGAGTCATTTATGATTTGTTGTACTCGTATAATTGCTGTTTTCGGGTTTAATTCGTTAAAAATTGTATCTTGCTCCGATTGCCACGAAATTTTATGTGTTATGTCCTCTAATGAATATAATGCTTGTGTAAAAATTTCATAATTTTATTCGGCCTGTAGCTAATTTAATCAATTAAATTGATTTCTGGGCAGAATCGTGTTTATTTCATAATAAATTGATATGTGCTCCAAATTAGCTGAAATTCGAGTATGTTGTGTCTCTGGCAAGTTTACTTGTTGTTTAAAATTTTCAGAATTTTTGGACTCAGTTTGCTAAGGTAAATAATTTATTTTGTGATTCTGCCAAAAACTGTTTTAATTATGATAAATTGATCTGATGCTGAAAAATTCTGATTTTTAGTTGAAGTGCTTATTTTGTAATGTGTTTCATGCTGTAAAAATATTGAAATTTTTAAAGTTTAGATTGGTTAGGTTTTGCTGAAACATTGAAATTCGCTGAATGTTGTTACAATTTTATAAAGGGTTAATTGCCACAAAAATCATAACTTTTGCTTAAATTGCATATTAAACTCAACCTTTTTAATTTTGCACCAAAAATACAAACTTTTTTAAATTTTTGCAATCCTGTCTCAATGTTGACTTCCGGCAATGGGCTGCTTACATGGCCTATCGAAAAAATGACGGGATAATCAAACTCAATATCTTGTGCCACTTCAGCATACACGTGTATGTACACATCACTTCATCCCTACACGTCATATTACTGCAATANATCTTTCCAAAAAAAAAAATCTCTCCCATTCCCCTTATTTGCTTATTCGCAGAAATCTGAGAGAAAAAAGAAAGAAGAGCAGCGACAACCGACGAGCCGAGCTTTCTTCTCCATTCATTCCACGGGCAGCGATTTACCTCAAAAATTTGATGCGAATTATTGGCTTGATTCACGCCAAATAATCGAGTTCTTCTCGAATTTCCAATCTAGAAACCCTAACAGGTATTCTTCTCGAATTTCTCGAATTCATGGCTTGATTCAACCACGAATCCCAAAACCCTAATAGTTATTGTTCTCGAATTTGTAATTAATTTTTTCATTTGACGGAATGGAAGTTGCTGGAGGAGTTCTCGCCGGTTGGAGTGGTGGCCGGAGGTGATGAGGGTGTCTCAACCTCTCGCCGGTTCGAGTCCAGCGAGATGCTAGCGGCGTATCTGGCATCGACGCCGCTCCTCGAGGAATCGTGGCGGCAATGCCGCAGCGCCAACGCCGCCGCCCAGCTGAGCTTCGCCGTGGATCGGGTGGGGACGGTGGCTTACGTGGCGTTCTCCGGCGTGCAGGTGGTTGATTGCGCGGAAGAAAGTTGCTGGAGTTTGGTAGATCTGGAAAGTGGCAGCGGAAAGGGGATTTTCGGTCCGTTTTGCGGCGGCGATGAAGAAGAACCGGTCATGGTGCACGGCCGACTGCTCCGACTTTTTCTTTCCTTTTACCACACCCACAATTTCCAACAAAAGTTTAGCAGTACTTTTAATTTTGATGTATAAAATGTTTTTCGATCATACACGTGTATGCTGAAGTGGCACAAGATATTGAGTTTGATTGCCCCGTCATTTTTTCTATAGGCCACGTAAGTAGCCCATTGCCGGAAGTCAACATTGAGACATGATTGCAAAAATTTAAAAAGGTTTGTATTTTTTGTGCAAAATTAAAAAAGTTGAGTTTAATATGCAATTTAAGCAAAGTTTATGATTTTTGTGGCAATTAACCCTTTTATAAATTCGCATGTTATGTGTTTAAAACTTAGATTTTTACATGCTGAGGTTCCTTGGATAAAAATTTCATAGGCTAATTTGTTCAATAGGTCTGGTTATTAATTTATGTTCGTTTTTGCTGTTAACTTGTTTGAATTTTATAAAATCGTGCCTTTTGAGTTTGGGGCTGAAACTTGGTGGTTTTACTAAGTTCTGGGAGGTGAATTTTTGGTTAAAATTTCAGAGTCTAACTCTTTCGGTAGCCTGACCAACTTGATTATGTTAATTACCTGCTTTATTTTGAAAATATAGCTTTTGAGTTAAAAACTGTAAACCGACTCGCATGCTAATCTTTGTCTGTTTGACTTGGTAAATCTTTGATAGAGATTATGTGAACTCCCATGCGTGTTTGGCTAAGTCTTAGAGCCGAGTCTAAGTGTTCCAATGTCCACAGGACTTCACGAACAACTTAGTCGAATCAAGTTCGACTAAGTATAATTGTGATTTCCTTTTTAAGTCAAGATAAGGTGTTGATATTAGTACCTTGACTTAATGTAGGTATTTTGAAGTGTTGACCTCACCCTGCTTTCGAGAATCGTGATTGTGAATTGTTGCTTCGACCAGGTGGTTTTATTAAAAATTGTTTATCCAATAATTGTTTGCTTTACTTTTATATGATCAATGTGTGCTTACGAATCGTGTAGCCTTCGATGTGAGCTGTACCGGCCATTGAACGGTTGTTCCCGTAGTTATGAAAATAAACCCAAGGGGTTACTCCTATTGTTGGGCATCGATAGAAGCCCGAGGGGCATTCGGTATATAAGACCGGAGGACATAGATGTAGAGCCTATGGGGCATTCGAAGCATGACACGAGTGAGGGCCTTCGATACATCTACCGGCAGTAGTCTATTGGTATAGATGTGCACATGAGTCTAAACACTGTGAATTTATGTTAAAAACTTGGGATACTTAATTGATTCTTACACATGCTGTGATCATACTATCTCTTTTACCGTTTATGTTATGAAAATGATTATTGCATAGTGGTGAGCACTACGATTTCCAACTGTGCTCATCCCCACCTGAAATTAACGTTTCAGGTTAAGCAAGGCGGGTACGACGGCGGAGTAGAGCGAGTGGTAGTCGGTCTATGAGACCGGTTATTAATTGGTTTTGCTTCCGCTATATTTATGATTATTTATTATTCATAAATCTTCGAACTCTGAGAATTTATGTAGTATTGAGATACTATTGGGGAGATTTGGGTATGTCTTGCAACTTGAGTTTTATTTTGGGAGCCGATTTGGGTGAATTGATGATGTATGGATTTGTGAATCCCGTTTTGGGAGTTAGATGATTTATGTTGTGAAATTGATGTTATGTCGTTGAAGTAATTTGAAATATATGCGTAACGCCACAAATGTTTGGAATAAATTTTAAAAAATTTATTCTGATTTTTCTGAAAGTCCGGAATTTCTTTAAAATCAAAGTGGGGCGTTACAACAAGTCAATTAAAACTAGTTTTACCCCGTGCATTTGCACGAAAAGCGATATAATAGAAGAGAAAGTAATTAAAAATATATATTAAAATAAAAATCCTAACTTAATAAATGAGAAAAGAAGTAATTTAAAAATGTGAATCAAAATATTATTAAACATCTCTATATATACAACATTCATGTTTTTCCTCTAGTCAGAATTCTTATCACAACAAATCATTATCGTTAAACCCATCGTGACTCTGGGATTTGATTTTTTAAACATCTTTGTAATATCCAAAATAATATTTTTTTCATTATTATATGACTACAATAGAAAATAGAGATATCTGTAGTCATTCTTAATTAGTTGTGAAATATGTATTTTTATAATCGCAAAAAACATATTGTATGAAAATAAAAACAAAAACATTTTGTATTTCAAGACATTAAAAAAAATAAAAAGATTTTAGAAATGAGCACCATCCAAAATGGGACCTATCAAAATAAATTTGTGTAACTGAAAAGTTACATATTTCTATTAAATGGTGGTCATATTTTTATTAAATGAACACTTATTTTTATTAAATGGACTCATATTATTATTAATTGCTGCTGAATAAAATTTATTGAAGTTTGCCAGCAATTATATATATATTGATATCAGATGCGGATTTCTTGCTCCATCTCAATACGAATCTATAGATATTAAATAATTAAAAGGAACAGAATTTTGTAAACAAAAAAAATTTAGGATTTTTGCCATAATTAGTAAGTCAAATGAGTTGACTAGAATTTTGTATGAAGTTTCCACAATTAATTTTTTTTATTTCTTTCTTTCAATATATATAGATTTCGTGCATTTGCACGGGAAACAATACTAATTTTTACAATTTAAGGGTTAAAGCACATGTTATTTTAAAGAAATATCACTTTATTCATTATACATTATTATATTTATTTTTATGATTTCAAACTGAGAACATAAATATTTTTGGATATTAATTTTTATTATAAAAATTTTTTTTTAAAGCATAAAAATAGAGACAAATAGAAAGTCTGTCATTCCCTTCGTCAACAAATGTACCCGAAGCTGCTCATCGGGCACCAAAACTTTCTGCCCATATCCCCTTCTCCACTTGCATTCGCCCCTTCCGCAAAACCTCCTCTAATCTTGCGCCATTGTCACTCAGTAAAGCTCAGACCACGAATTAGATGCACGGATAGCAGTAACAATGGCAATGGGGCCGCTAAAAACTGGGAAAAATGGATGCCCAGAAATCTTTTTGCTGCGGAGAAAGTATTTGGAGCAATATCTGGGGCAACTTCAAGTCCCATTGCGCAGTACATATCTAATCCTGTCACTTTTCTGCACCGTGTTGACCCAAGAATCAAGATGGTATATCACAAAATAGTCTAGAAATGCAGTCCTTTTCTTTTTATATTTTTTTTTTTCTAATTGTTGTTACGGTTAAATTTTTATGCTCGGTGATTAGTGTGCTTGGTGATGTCTTTGTTATTGTTATTGGAAGAATAGTTAGTTTGTGGTGCTATATATTATTATAAATTGTGCTAGTTTTGATTTTGTTCGTGGTGCTGTGTAATAGAACTTATTGGAGTTTTGGGGTTTTTGGATTGGATGAATGAAAATGGATTAAAATACTTATTCTGGGTTTGGTTTTTTGTTTGCATAATTTGGATTTTCAGATTATGTTTTTCATTGCATCTGGTGGTTCTTCTGATAAAGTTTGCAGATTAAGTTATTTTGAGTCACAGGTTGCTTATGCCATGCTTGCTTAAAGACCTGATGTATGTACGTTTTGGGTTGGAAAGAATACATTTTGTATAAGCCTCTGTAGATTTGACGCATAATGTATATCATTTTTCTTGGAGTTGTAATTTACAGAATTTTCTCTAGAAAGTGCGTTGTTCAAGATATGTCAAAGAGAGATCAAGTTTTTGTGCATAACTACATTGATACTGCACTTATATAAGATTCCTAATTCCAGTAAAGTGTAGGTATGGCTGCTAGCACTGGTGATTTTACCAGCAGGATCCAATATGAAGATGCGTGTGGCAGTAGTAGCTTATCTAACCTTACTGTCCATATGGGTCCAGCCTACTGCTGTGTGGAAGGTAAAAGGAA
>BKCP01000780.1:335644-347753 GCA_008636005.1 Striga asiatica | reverse complement strand
AAAATGCTCACAAGATAAAAACCCTACTCTAGGAGAAGGGAAGCGGGAGTCATAGACTAGAAGTAAGATCTATTGAGAAATTTTGAAGGATCAAATAAAAGCAGTCGACAAGACAAAAATGGCACCAGACGCCCAGCAATCGCCACAAATTATTCCGATCCTAGAAAATGACAATCATCGATAAAATTTATATCCTGGTAACACAAACATGACAGAATTATTATATCACAATACCCATGTCAACCAAGAAACTTTCTCTCGAGAAGTTAAATGTGTTAAATACTAGGAAAGTTTCTTAAAGTACTGATGCCAACCCCCTTGCCTGTACCATGCAAATAAGTTTCTTCATTCAGGAGAAAAAGAGGTAAAGAAGCATTCTCCTAATATTAGAGCTCTTACAACCAAATATCTTTACCTAAACCAAGGCCATAGTGACAAATTATAGTTATTTATTATTTTACTGACCTGTCAATATAAAAATTAAGTACAAATATTGGGCACCCTAAAAGCAAATTATACCTATGCTGACATATGTGCCAACCACATCTATCCAAGAAAGACCAATAGGGCAATTCAATGCAGGAAAAAAAGTTATACCTGGATAAAAACCTGGAGATCAAGTTGATCAAAATTAAGATACACAGATGAAAGTCATCAAACTGCGCCGTCCCCTGGCTTGCGATACTTTTCTTCAACTTTCTTGGCAGTAAAAAGGGCTCCAGTAATAACATTTTTTATGTTGGGCACATTGTAATTCTGGGCTATGTAAATCCCACACACAGTTCCGGCTAAGAAGGGGAAGCTTCCCCTAATTATTCCCATCGCTCTATCGGCGTTACTGTAAATGATTGTTTTTTACTGAAAACAAGACACAGAATTAGGGACTTTTTCTTAATCTATGCGCGGATGGTGTGTCCACCACAAATATGTTAATGTAAGTCGAATAAATCGAATAGCAGCACCAGGATACCCTAATTCCAACAGAAAAGTAATACAAATACCTTAATGTCCATACAAGGATTTTTATCCTTACTATAAATTGCAACCCCATACAAATCTAGTCCAAGTATAAGTTGTGTTTTATTACTTTATACAAAGAAAACCAACTATATGCACTCACTCGTTAAAAAACAAAGATTCGCTATCCCAAGTAACCAACCCAATGCAAGTCACAAAGGTACTGTTAGCACACATTCTTCTTCCTTAACAGTTTCTCATAATCACCATTCAAACTATTATACCATCAATTATTAATCAACTTCGTTGTTGACAATTCTCCTGGCATAGTGCTAATAATGGACTAGATCAAAATGGCTCAATTAAATTCTAGTGCTTCTTCTATTAGTGAAGTTTCTAGAAAAAAAAAAAAAATATATCAAACGGCGCAATGCACCTTGGGTCGCTACGGAAACAGCCTCCTTGTATAATTACAAGGGTAAGGTCTGCGTACAACTGACCCCCCAGACCCCAACCTGTTGAATATACTGGGTATGTTGTTGTTGTTGTTGTTGTATTAATCAACTTCGTTCTCCAACTATTCTTAGCCGAGACCAGTCAATAAGGGAAAGAAAAAAAAAAGAACATGCTTAAGTGATCAACACATTCGGGTACAGTGACAGGCCACATGTTATAACCATTACAATTTAGGAAACAGCAAAACTAAACAAACATAGACAAATGTAGAACCAATAATTGACTTCTCGTGCAATTTTTTACATGAGCTACTTAGCAAATGACCACTAAAAGGAAAAGAAATTAAACAACAAAGCGAATTTGGATACAGAATCCAAAACTCCAGCTTTAATCCATCCCGCAATAGTTCAATTTCCGCTCAACTACAGTAACTTCTCATCCAATCAATGCATTTTAGCCCAAGCCACCAATTAATAAACAAATTACAACAAAAAAAAAGCTTTAAAATGAACTTAAACCACAGCAACATGTAACCCTACGACAAACTTATAGAGAAACACGAATGAGAGAAAATAAACAAAAAGAAGAAAAAAAAAATGGAGTTAGGGTTATACCTTTGGCATGTTCGCTAAAGGTCAGACAATCTCCCCAAAACTTAGAGTTTCTTCCACCACAAATCCTACAAAAAATCAAGCAATTCAAACAGAGCCAGCTCGAATTGTGAGTCTGTGAAGCCAAATCGACTGTTCATCCCAAAAAGAAAAAAGGGATAAGAAAAACAAACCTCAAAACATAAATTAAACGGCCACAGGACCCATGATTTCTAATGGATCGAGGAAGGAATTTCAGGTCTATTAATCAAATTTTTGAGTGATTAGTATTTTTTTTTTTCCTGAAAATGTTTTTATTTCACTGGCATATTGTGGGCTAAGATGGGGCATAGCTGAGGTGGATATTTCAGCACGGTGCGTCTTTCTACGGTGGTTGAAGATTGGGCGTAGGAGATTTATATGGTGGTACGGAGGTCTAGTAAAAATACGGTGCGCCCTGCTGTGACTAGTGGGAAAAACTCTAATTGGTATGATTATTCACTGTCCCGTTGGACGATTTTGTCCTTCTCATTTTTTCCAAAATTTCAGAGCAAAGTGTACCAGGCGATTTCCGGCGAAATAGCATCTTCTTTCGAGATAAATTTTTCCGCCGTCCGGCCCGCGAACACGGACGGAACCAGCCACGTCCCACCGCCAAAACCGGACGTTCCAAAAGGCGTTCGGCCGGTCGGTTCGGACGCCTTTATGTCCGGACGCGATTTGTGTCCGGACGGACGATCGTTGTCTGAACCGGCCAGCCGGACGCACCGTGTTTGTCCGGCGGCGACGGCCAGTCGTGACTGGTCCGACCAGCAGGACGGCTTTTTTTTTTTAAAATAATATTATTATAAATTATTATGTTATATATTCAAAATAATTATGTTATAAATTGGACGTTAGATATTATCGTGTTAGGAGTTAGAAATTATTATGTTATACATTAGACTCGATTATCTTATAAATTGGACGTTATATATTATCTTGTTAGGAGAATTATTATGTTACATGTTAGACTTGATTATGTTATAAATTAGACGTTAGATATTATCGTGTTAGGAGTTAGAAATTATTATGTTATACATTAGACTTGATTATGTTATAAATTGGACCTTAGATATTATCGTGTTAGGAGTTAGAAATTATTTTGTTACATTACGTAAGAAGAAGATCGGATGGAGATAAGTATCTTATTTTTCTGTAAATCNCCCAGTTTGCCTCCGCGAGTCTAAGAACCTTGTATTTCGAGCTAAGCCACTCACGGACGACTGCTATGAGTTGTCTAGTCTCTATATTTGGCCAATGGACTAAATTGAAATATGATTAAAATGTCTGAAATACGGGACAATCGTTCGACGGCCGGTACAGCTCACATCGAAAGCTACATGATTCGTAATCATACATTGATCATCACAAGTAAAGTAAACAGTTTATTGCATAGACATTTTTAACAAAACCCACCTGGTCGCATTCCTCGAGGACTAAGGTCTTGTCCCTCACGTGTGCAATCCCTTTCACGCGGTATCGTTGCGCGGTCTGGTTCGGCGTGCCCCCTCGCGCGCGTTGTCGCACCCGCCGCTTATTCGCACGTGTCGCACTTGATCGCGGTCTCCTCGGGTGCACTTCTTTCACGCGCGTCGTCTCGCGCTTTCCGGGCAGACAGAGAGGCGCATAAGAACGAGTTGATCCATTAGATATAGATGTTGGTGTAGCCCTCTTCAATTGTTTTTCTCAAAGCTCGCGTTGTGAGTCCTTCAAAAGCCCATGAAGCCCAAGTGGGGTTCCATCCCAAATCAATTGGTTGAAGGAACTCCAACCTCAGTGGCATTTCTCTGGTTTGACTAGTTCCGAGCTGCTTCAACCTTTTCCTGGGTCTACCTCAATCATTTGTCCGCAAAATCAGCTCACGTTCAGCAGCTAAATAAAATGCTTTCACATTCAGCAGCAAAAACTTAAATGCCTTCACACATTTCGGTTGGCTTTTTCGCATTCATTTTCTTAGTATGAGCCAAAGTCTTAAGAGAAGGCAATAAAGCGTTTAGCTGGTTCTGTAAAGATGTTATCAATATGCATCTGCAAACAACTTTTCAAGTTTCAAAATGATTTATGAGTTTACAAATTATAATGTTACATATTAGAATTAATTATCTTATACATTAGAATAACTTTAATATATCTTATAAATTAAAAAAGATGTTATAACGTTAGAATTTAGAAATTATTATGTTATAGATTATAATTTAACATGTTTTAAAAATATAAATATTGCAGGAGCCATGGGAAGACTTTGGAGGAGATGGTATTGATTACAGTACTGGTTTCGATACCCATACATTATTTCCTAGTGATGTGGAGGCTATTGAATCTGCAAGATTACAGGCAAATCTAAATGGTTTCCAAATAATAATTTCAAAATACACAAAGAAAGGAAGGGTGATGGTTTTGAAGTGCTATAGAGGCGAACGCTACAGAGTAAAGACGGAAATTCTAGAAAGACAAAACGAAAGCGTGCAATTTCCCTTTTGAGATAAAAGTAAAAAAGGTGCTAGGATTGCCATACTGGATGATCCATACAAGTAGCGATAAAGAGAAGGGCTTCCACAAACATTCCTTTGCTGTGTATCCTGAGGGTCATTGACAGTTCAGCGGCCTCAACGATTCATGTAAGAATATTATTCGTGATATGACTGACGCTCAAGTGCCCCCGGCAAAAATTTTGGCCGCGTTGCAGGAAAAAAATCCGAGAGACAACGTTAATCGGCGACAGGTATAATAAATATATATGTATCTTTTAATAAATATATATATTTTTATTTTGTAATATATGTTTTAATTAATGTTTTGAAGTGAAATTTTAAATTAATGCTAAGAATAATTAAATTAATTTTTTTATATCTAATAGTTATTGTAATAACTATTAAAATAGTAATTAATAAGTTTTATTATATTTAGTAATGTATTATTATTATGATAATTAATAACTTTTTATCAAATAAATTAAGTTATATACTTTTTCATTAATTAATATAATATTTTTTTGTTTTAGATTTTAATAATTATAAATTATAATAATTATTATAATTAACGCTAATCGGTGACAGGTATATAACTTTAAAGGAAAGTTGCGGAAAGAGAGTTTCGAGGGTAGAGACATTCCTTCCCAACTTATGCATTTGACTACGAGTAGCCAGTATACAGTTTATGCAAAAGCTGATCCGGCCACAAAAGCGTTGACGCATATATTCATGGCCCATCCTGCATCAGTCAATCTATTCCAGACATATTACTGGTATGTCGGCATAGATTCCACGTACAAAACCAACAGGTATGTTACTTTATAAATACTTTATTAGTATGATCTTAAATTGTATGTTTGATTATGTTAAGTTTTATGTGATTATATTTCTTGTCTTTTTGGTCTCATTTGCACAGGTACAAGATGCCGTTGATCGAGATGATTGGGATGACGCCGTGCAACCAGAACTTCCTAATTGCGTATGCAATCATCAGAGACGAGAAAGAGGCCAGTTACGACTGGGTTCTACATAAGTTGAGACATCTGATAGGCTATGACGTATATCCTAATATGGTTGTCAGTGACAGAAAGTTGGGTTTAATGACTCCTATTCAGAGGAACTTTCTCGAATCAGCCTACTTACTCTGCACGTGGCACATCAACAAGGATGTGGAAGACAAAGCCTACAAACTCTTTGGGAAAAGTAAAAATTTCTTGCAGATGTTCGCACACGGTAGGTGGAAGGCGATTGCCGAGGCCAGTACGTTCAATGACTACAACGATTCCGTTGCCGAGATGCGCGCAAAATACTCGAAGTCTCCACAGGTGGTACAATATGCGGAGAACACATGGTTAGGGCACAAGGAGAAGTTTGTGAAAGCTTGGACCAACCTGTATCACATTTTGGAAACACAACTTCCTGTAGGATGGAGAGTGCACACTCTGCGTTGAAGTAGTGGCTTACCACGTCCACCGACGCGCTCGATACAATTTGGCTTGTGATTAATAAGGAGATCGATTCTCAATTGACTGAAATCGGGTACATACTGTATTTTTAACTGTGTTATTATATTACTGCATTAATTATAATCTAATGTTATGTAATCTATTATCAGGTCAGCGCTTGAGGCTTTGAGACTTAAGAAGAGTACGCAGTTTACGGGAATCCTTTTCGCGAGCGTGATACTGAGGGTCTCGCATTACTGCCTGAGTTTATTAGAGTGTGAGGTTACGAGGATGCATAACTTGAGCTATGAAGTTTACGAGCACTGCAGCTGTGTATTGCAAGTCACTCATGGACTTTCTTGTGCAAGTCTGCTCCGTACAACATATGATTCTAAAATTTCGATTGATCTCGGAATTAGTCACCAGTTCTGGAGAACGTGAGAGATATTAGAGCCAGGTAATTTAAGGTTAATGTTTCATTTAGAATTTTCTACTTGATGTTTCAATTTTAATTACAATTTATGTAATTAAAGTACATTATTTGGTTTAATTCATTGAATTTTTTTATCGTATACTTGTAGGGACGGGTCACCAGAACCAGGCGAGCCAGGGTGCATGGTCAGATGCTCAGTTCTTTCAGATGCATGTGAATGAGGTTGAAACGGTCGATCCCGCGACGATGCGGTACATGAATCAATTCATGTACAGTCAGCTTTACCCTGACCAACAGGGTTATGCAGAACCTGAGGTTAAGGAAAACCCGCGAGGTCGTCCTAAGAAAACCAATTCAACTAAGCGTAAACCATCTGCTTGGGAGTATAGGGATAGATCGCGAGGTCGGAAATCGAGTCGTATGACCACTTCTTCTCGTGAACCGACAAGCTCGTCTTCTCAACAGTCACAAGGGGCAGTAGGTGATATATATTTTTTTTAATATAGCTGAACGTTAATTAAAGTATTTATATAATTATATAAATTGTGACGTGAAATTTTTATGATATTGCAGAGATTAGACCGACAAATATATTTGCTTTTCCATTCTGGCAAAGAATTCCCTGGTTTATGTTGGACTACGTAGTGAGTTACCTGAATGTGGAGGCGGATGGGAACTGCGGATTTCGGGTCATCGCGAGTTACGTGTATGGGAACCAGGGGATGTGGCAAGTCGTAA
Organism: Striga asiatica; assembly: GCA_008636005.1. Taxonomy (NCBI): domain Eukaryota; kingdom Viridiplantae; phylum Streptophyta; class Magnoliopsida; order Lamiales; family Orobanchaceae; genus Striga; species Striga asiatica. The sequence continues at coordinate 340,621 of BKCP01000780.1, read as the reverse complement.
GAGACAACATTGCGAATGAGGTCTAAAGCCACCGTGACTTGTACGACTACATCTATTATAGGGATATCGACGCCGCACTCAGCCGAATAAGGTGGGACAGGGGCGCTTGTGGCCAGGGTCACTGGTTCGATGTTCCATGCGACTTCTACCCTGTTGCAACACTATTTAATGCGGTTATCGTTTTGTTGAACTCTGGTCCCAATGGTGGGTAGCACAACATGTACAGCACGACAGTGTTGCCGCTCTCTGCACCATCAACGGCTAGAGGACCAAGTCGTGAGATTGTCATGTCTCATCTTTGTAGCTACGAACACTACATTCGTGTAGTTGTCACTCCTGATTGTCCATTACCGCCTATTCATAGAATGTGGTTCACTCACCGAACTGAATCGGTTGAGGGTTGGGAGGATCAGTACCATGCTAGGTTGCAATTGTGGTGTACTGATCAAAATAGACCTTGAATAAAAGAACGATATTTTTGCGGTTCAATAAAAGAACGATATTATTCAGTTGTGGTATGATGCTTCTCATTCAACTTAAGTTTAGCAAATAAAAAAAAAAAAAAAAATTTTTTTTTTTAATTTTTTTCCGGAACGATAGATGTACTATAAAAAGCACAAAAGTGCAAAGAGAACAAATTACAAGACCCCAACGGGGTAAACCAAGACCCCAACAGGGTAAAATCTATGACCCCAACAGGGTAATGAGACAGGGGCCAACGGCCTAAACCAAAAACACGCCTAATAAAAGAACAGGAATAGAAAACTGAGAGGACACGCACATGGTGGCCTAGAAAACTCCACAACCGAAAATAAAGGAAAATAAATAACAGAGCCACTGCACAATGCCTAGCCTGTATTCATTTCCAAAACAAAGACAAGCAAACACACTGAACAAAATAAAAAACGACAACGAACCGAAAACACACACAGAACGAACACACTGAAGAAGATAAAACGACCCTCCCCCGGAGAAACAACTAAGCCGAAGAAGCAGCTACAACTGACCAAAGGATAGGTCCCTAGCCAAGCCCCAACCCCCGAAACTGCCGAAGGCCTAACAAGAGGCAGGGCCCCGCCCCCGAACCCAACCAAAGGACAGCACCCACTGACCGAGGAGAACAGGCCCAGCCACCCCAACCAGCAGAACCCGAACGAGGCTAACACCACTAGCTCAGGTCGAGAAAACCGGATCCCACGCAACCCAAACCGAGGTCACTGGATTCCATTCTCTTGGTTATTATTTTAGATAATTCTGGGCTTGGCCGAAAGGCCTTCCCCGAAGAGTTGATTAGCTCAATCGGGCTTGTCTGGGCTGGAAGGCGAGCTAGGCGCCAATTTCCAAATTCCTGGATTATATATCATGCCTCTAGAAGCTTCTACAAAGCTTTGCTTCCGGTAGAAGCTAGTCGCTTCGGTAGCTTGTCTGCCAAGCCGCCTATAGGCGAAGGGATGAATTGATCGAACGAAGCGAAGCGCAGTGAAGTCAAAGATTTTGAGGACCCAGTGCTCCCCCGAGAGGATGCTTTGAGATTGAGATGATCAAGTACTTTCTGGGTCGTCTCAGACTTTCCGATTACTATCTTATCTCAAAAATAATTGGAGATAGACATACAAAAGGTTTACTTGTTACTAATTTAGTCTAGTCTATCTTTTTTCTTTAGATCCCTTGTTGCATCCCAACTAGTGAATCAGTAAGATTCAGTTGTTCAATAAAATCTTTTGTATTCACAGGTTTCATCGTTCCCACCACTCCGTACTTAATGGTTAGGCCTGTCTCGTCACTTATAGAGCATACCACTTCGTCTCGACGTCAAGGAGAGGAAAGGTTACATTGAGAAAAGGCCAGTACCATGCAGCTGCTTCAAAGCCAACGTGATAGCTGGGTAAGACTCTTGTTGTCTACGAGGACTGCTACCCCATCTTCTCTTGACTTCCAGTACTCTAGTGGACTCTGCCTGCTAAAGAAAGAAAGGGATTTGACTGATGGCTAAGACCCGACCTCTTCGGCTCTTCAAACCCACCACATAGGCTTTTTTCTTGTTCTACCTTCCACCGACCGGAGATGTTTAAACTCTCATGCTTAGATAGCGGAGTAGCGGATTTTCAATTGACCTATTCCTCTTCGATGGATGAATTCACTGAATCCGGTGTTTCAAAGGTAATTTGTGCACTACTATATCTTGTTCCTTGAATATATATGAGCTAGTATACTGATCTGGATATTGATAGCTTGAAATTACATACGTACTTGACCGCTTTCTTCAACTTGTCGATCGACAAGATCGCTTTCTTAATCGATAGAGTTTGAATATGGCGGTTCGGCATCCTGCCAACCATTCAACTTAATGTTTTACATTAACATACGTTCGTGTTACAGAGCAATCGAAAATCGCATTAATGGTACTTTTTTTTTTTTTTTTAAAAAAATAAATCATTCAACTTAATGTTTTACAAATAATAAATAAAAAAATCTATTCATTACATCATTATTGGGCATTATCGTAATCCAACTTAAGTTTAGCCAATTCTTCTTCGTAACGTGCCGCCATCGGACATTCAACTCCTGCGCAGTCCAGCTGCCAGTTCGATGTAATGCTAAAAACACGGTCCATCCACTACAAAAAATGGAAGAATAAAAATATATGATAAATATTTATTAAAAACAAATTATTGTAATGAAATAACATTAACTAAAATTTAGTAAACGACTTACATATGCGGTATTGGCACGTGTAGGGACCTCGTTCTCATCCGGCAGGTCCTCGCCCAACACAGTTGGATGGAAAACCTGACTGTACCACTGCAAGTACTCCGTAGTCGCCTCCTCGCGATCATGTGTGCTGTCGGTCAACAAACTGGTGTTGAACATCTGCGAAATCAGGAACTGGGTCCAGCAACCTACTGAAGCATCTTCAGAATACTCAACCTTGTAGTTCCTAGACTCCCAAGCACGTACTGCACTGATTGGCGGGAACATAGGGGGAGGGACAGTCTGGACAAACCCCAACTGACGCAGAAACCGCACAGGCGAGTATGGCTCGACAATATCGCGGTATCGAATCAATCCGCAATAAAGAGTCCTCGGCTAGTTGTGAGCCGATCGTCTGACCTTGGCGCTGTCCCTACGCTCCACGAGCGAGATCGTGCGACACAGTCAGGACCAATGGGTAGACGCCCCTGGGGTCGGAAATTGGGGAAATACTCGTATATCTAGGACTGCAGAAGAGTCAAGCAGTCCGACAGTCCACTGGAGTCCCCTCAGCTGAAAATACCTAACTGTCTGTACAAGTATGCCAGTGTAGCCTATCCCCAAGAGTAACCCCCAATTATATCCAAGCCGTTGAGCACCTTGTACAGGAGCTTGGGGGTCACTCTACTACCACTCTTGTCGACGAACAAAGTGGTACCCAGCATCACCCACAGCCAGGCACCCGCCTCATCCTTAGTCGATCGGCCTTTCCCCTTGAATGCCTCCACAATGGAAGCTTCGGTCACCGAACCACACTGCCAGAACTTACTAATGAGTTCAGCCTTGGTGGCCTCAAGTATGTCCATAAAGTACGCCTGGCAGGCGTCTGAATCCGGGTCCTCAACGACCATGGCTCCCTCCACAGGAACGCCCAAAATGGCCCGGACGTCGTGCAACATGATGCTTATTTCACCAAAAGGCAGGTGAAACGAGTTAGTATCCGGCTGCCATCGCTTCACAAACCCAGAAAGCAGTGGAGTGTCCAAGTGGTCGTGCATGGAGTCCACCAGATGCGACAGCCCGGTGTTTCTGATCAGCGCTTTTGCATCGGAAGATATATCATCACACCAACTCCTCAGATTCTCGACCGCTCTCAGTATGTTCTGGCATTTCAGCATGTCCTCAGATTCTTGAATGTGATGGTTTCTGCAGGGTCTTTTAAACATTGGTGGTGAAATGTTTGCTTAGTGGACAAGATAAGAGTTTTTGAAGCCATGATAGAATTAACCATATATTTTATGGTGGTTATGGAAATCCCAAAATTTTTGGAAGTTTCAAGCCATTTGGATGCCAGATCATGCAGTTCCCAAGGCAGCTCATGGGGACTGGATGGAGTTCATTAATTACAGGACTATGAACGAGAAACAGTGACGAAGGTGAAGGTTGCTAGGTCCTTTTGGTTAAGTAGTGGCTTTGGCTTTTGTTGCACTGTTTATTCTTCATGGTTTCTTTGTTAGCTTGGGGGTTTCTGTTTGGGTTTGTGGTTTGCAGTTATAGGATTCAGGATGACATGCCTTTAACTTGATTTGTGCAGCATTATTGTTGGTGTCTTGTTTAGAAGTTTAGACCATCATGTAGATGGTCTTTGTCACTTTTTTCTTTGAACAATTTGGGCTATTTAGCCTCCTGGATTGTACTTGTCTTTTTAAGTTCAATGAATATCTATCGTCTTGAAAAAAAAGTATGCAGAGAGTATATAATGTTATATAGGGCATACCTCACTCCTTTTTATAGGGAGTGTTACCTTACTGTCAAAGACTGCCCGAGTGAGCTGCCAGGACTTCCCGAACAACCCGTTGTACTGCATCATCTGCACAACTGCCCAATGTTAGGCTACGTGGCCCTATCCACGTGCAGTTCTTATCTTGATAATAACCCTTCTTATCCATTAGTTTGCTTTATTAGACTACTTAATCGTGCGACCAACTCGAGTCATGTTGAGGTAGAACACCTGGTACGTCGAATCCATGTGTCTTGTCCTTCTGATCGATCACACAAATGGTCATACCTTCAGGTCGAGTTTCTATCAGGCCATCCGAGGACCCTAACTCGACCTTTCGATGTCTCTTTAAACCTCAACACATTCTTTGACCTGGAGAGCCCATGTTGTATGCTAATGTTCGACCTGCGTTCGACCTACCTGTGTTCCTGTTAGACCATCTGGTCCGCCCGACCTGGTCGGCCAGTTTATTGGGTTTGTACTAGCTGGTGTGGTATCCCGTATTA
>BKCP01000780.1:202046-335622 GCA_008636005.1 Striga asiatica | reverse complement strand
CCCTAGTCGAGTTTGTGATAACTCAATCTAAGAGTAGATTTTTGTTCTTGATTATGGTTGGTGGGTTGCAACTTTTACTCTCACTGTAGTAGAATCCTACCAGATTTTCAACTGCTTGTCTAGCAAAATTTCTCCATGGTTCATCGGAGGGTCACTGCACGCCACCGCCGGTCGCCAGTCACCGCCGCTGCCGTCGCCACGAAGATCAGCAGAAAACAATTTTCTCACCTAGTCGCGCTCCTGTCCTCGCTTGGACGATGCCGCTGTCGCTCGGGATTCTCGCGCGCGACTAACTTTTCTCGCACGCCTCGCGGCACCCAATCACCGCGCCTTGCGCCGCTGTACTTGGGTATCTTCCGTCGAGGCTCCAAAGTCGTCGATGCAGAAAACAATCTTGGTCACCATGTGTCGCATGCCTGGGCACCTGGCAGCCCGCTGTCGTACCTTCATGCACACACGCATCCGAACGCTGCCGTGGCCATGGCCCAAGCCCTTTTAGGTGTCGAGGTCCGTGGTCCTGGTGATCTCTCACTCGTCCGTACACGATCACGTTCAAAAATATAATTTGAACACAAGTTATCACATTAAGGCCGTAAAAAATTCAATCTTTGACAAAACGAATTAATTGTGGGCTCTGATACCACTTCTTGCGACCCACGAAGATCTTGTTAAGTACAAGTCACGAACTCAAAAAACAACAGTAAACCTACGCGCATCGGATCTAGAGGTTTAAAGTTGAAAACTTACTGCTTAAAATTCACATACTCTGAGATGTTGTAGATTTCCTCTTCTGGAGATCGTCTGAACTCAGAATCCGTTGGGCAGCTGGATTACTTCTCGTCGGACGTCGAGAAGCTCGTCGGAAGAGTTGTAGGGTCGCAGCGGGTACTGGATGTCAGCTTCGAGCGGGGTTGCAGCACGCGGGTCGCAGACGTCGTCGGCAAGCAATATTTTCGCGGGGCTACAACTGCTTACTGCTGCATCGCGGTGGGCCGTTGGGCTACTGGTCTTGTTCGGCTGTTACATGGGCTCACGGTGGTCGCCGCGGCTCGCGTATGGTAGTTAATCTCGGGGTCTCGGTTATCTCGGGATCTTCTGCTATATTTCCCGACACCTCTCCAGTTGTCTCGATGGAGCATCAAACATGAAGATAAAACTTAGTTATGGGACTTGAGGGGGGCGGCCGAATATATGTGTATATATGAGGTCTCTCTTCTCATCCCATGAGCTTAATGGTGTATTTATAGGTCTATAACAGGGATCCTAAGGAGGTGATGATGTCGGTTTCTTAAGTCATTGGGCCCAACTATGGGCCAAGCCCACTTGGTCCAATTACTTAAATAATGTTTCGGTCCACTAACAAAAACACTATTGCATTCCCTTATCATCCCATAATTATATTCAAGACTCTAATAATAATTACTCGAATTACCTCCCACGTTTAAGATATAATGTCCACTAATTAATTCAATTATTGAGAATCAAGAATTAATTGACATCTTGAACTGAAGTTAGCACCACTCAAATCTTTATTATTATGTAGGGACTAAATCAACCTGCAAAGTTTAACATAATAATCCTTCATGTGCTCACTTTGGGGACATCATCAAACTAACGCACATGGTGACTGTAAATATTCTAACAACACATCATACATGCAACACTATTACCCAAAACACGAAGACTAATGACCCAATAGAATGGATCCCACTTTTGGTGAATCAAAGTAATAGCTACCGCATGCTAATGCCTGTTTATATCTTACGGGTTAAGAGAACGTAATAATTAACCGAGGCCTAGTTCATTTACGAAAATCAGTATAACGAACTGCTCCTCTCTAGGATCATGTTCAATACATAAATGTATTAGTGCAACTAATCAGTCAAGACCAACTGTACTGTTGACACAACAACCATTCTGATGGTTTGTTCATTTCCATCTAGGTTGTGAACCAATCATTCTTGTTTCGCAAGTAGCTGATAAAATGATCTTCTGTTCACCCGCTAATGAACCATTTTATCTAAGTGCATAACAACAGAACATAGAACTTGTTTAATCTAACACGATTCGCATTCAACAGAAATAAGGTGTAAATATCGTCCAATGCCAAGCTTTCAGTATATACTTCAAGATCATATCCTTAGGCTAATGGAGCAGTTCAATGAACTGGAGGTCCTAGGAGGACAAATCGACGGGAAAATTATCCTCAATTCGCTGCCTAAGATCTTCGACCAGTTTCGCCTGAACTACAACATGAATAAGATGTTGCTAATGAGCAGAACTTCTCGGGGAACTCCAAGCGGTGGAGGGTCTTTTTCGTTAGAATTCTCAAGCGATTATGGCCGAGCAGGCTGGTCCTTCAACTTCTGTGCCAAAAAGGTTCAAGAAGAAGAGGTGGTCCGCTAAGAAACCTTGAAAGGCGCCTATGCCCGCTGTCGCTCCAGATGCTGGACCACCGGGAGTGAAGATGTTGAAGGGGAAGTGCCACTGCTGCGGGAAGTCAGGGCACTGGAAGGCCAACTGCCCCAAGAAGGGTAAAGAAAGTAATTCTTATTCTTTTGTCGTAGAAACATGTTTAGCGGTTGTGTCTGCTAGTTCTTGGTCTGTAGACACTGGAGCGACTAATCATGTCTGCAATTCCTTGTAGAGGTTCAAGGAAACCAAGCGGATTAAGGGGCAGCAGTTGTAATGGGAGACGTTACTTTAGATTCTTCTACTAGTAGTTTGGTTTTGAGACATTGTTTATTTGTTCCTTCGTTTAGAGAGAATCTTTTTTCAATTTCTAAACTCGTTATAGAATTATTTTCATTTACATTTTAAGACAAGGTTGTTATTCATTATGCTAAGTGTTTCATATGTGTTGGTTCATTAGTAGCCAATCTGAATGTTCTTAAACCAAACACTGAAACACTGCAAGAAAAAGAACTAAATAACAAATTTACTAAATCAATTAAGAGAAAGGAACCTTTAGAAATGAATCAAGCACAGCTCTGGCACCTTAGACTTGGACACATCAACCATAGTAGGATTCAAAGGTTGGTATATAATGGGTCTTTAGATCCACTACAAGATTCATACCCTACCTGCGAGTCTTGCTTAGAAGCTAAGATGGCTAAGCGGTTGATCACGGCCAAGCGGCGTAGACGGGAGAGTGTGTCAGAACTAATTCATTTTGACTATGTGGGCCTATCACGATCTAGGCTAGAGGAGATCTTGATTATTTTGTCACCTTCATTGATGATTACTCGAGATATGGGTATATTTACCTAACGCACCGCAAGTCTGAATACTTTGAGAAGTTCAAGGAGTATCAGACAGTTGTGAAGAAGGAACATGGTAAAATTATCAAGTCGCATCGATCTGATCGAGGAGGCGAATACCTCGTAGGAGAGTTTAGGACATATTTGTCGAAGGCTAGGATTGAATCCCAACTCACTGCACCCAGCACGCCTCAGCAAAATGGCGTACAAGAACGAAGGAATAAAACTCTTATGGAAATGGTTAGATCGATGATGAGTTATTCGGATCTTCCTAGATTGTTCCAGGGAATGGCTCTCGAAACAGCCGCTTACATTTTGAACCTTTTTCCATCAAACTCAGTTTTCACTACTCCTATTGTATTGTGGTCGGGGCGCAAGCCCAACCTATCACAGATTCGAGTTTGGGGTAGTCCAATATATGTGCTATGACAAGGCACTAACAAGTTGGATAAGTGTACAGAGGTACGACTGTTCGCAGGCTATCCTAAAGGGAACAAAGGAGGTTTATTCTATAGCCTTAAGGATCAGAAGGTTTATTCCATAATCAAATCAATCTTTCTTAGTACATGACCAGTGTTTATTCTTGAAAGAAGACTATATTGTAAACCATAATCCGCGAGTTTACTTGTCTTGGAAGAACTTAGGGGAGAAAATGCTAGTCGCTTACCGAGTGCACAAGTAGATACACCACACACTACTGTAACACGCAACACTGGTGATGTACCTGTGCAGACCGTACCTCATCACAGTGGGAGGGTTGTTAGGCATCCCGATCAATTTAAGTTCCTTGGAGTGAACTAGAATTGGACCCTTGGACGTTTGATAAGGCTTTCTAGGACAAGGATGCAATATCCTGGCAAAATGCAATGAATACTGAGATGTAGTCAATGGACTCCAATTAGGTCTGAGATCTTGTAGAAATACTCGATGGGTACTACCTATTGGGTGTAAGTGGGTCTACAAGAAAAAGAGGGAATCGTATGAGAAGGTGGAAACCTTCAAAGCTAGACTTGTTGCGAAAAGCTATACTAAGAAAGAGTGATTTGATTATGAGAAAACATTCTCGCCGATTTTGAGGAAACATTCTCGCCAGTAGCTGTGCTCAAATCCATTTGGATTCTTCTGGTTGTAGTACTTCATATGGATTATAAGATTTGGGAAATGGATTTCAAGACGGCTTTCCTCAATGGAAGTCTTAAAAAAGACATCTATATGCAACAACCTGAGGGTATCATTGCAAAAGGTCATGAGAATCATGTGTGCAAGCTGAATCGGTCCATTTATGGACCGCAACAAGATTCAAGGTCTTGGAATGTCTGGTTTGATAAAGTGATCCAATCATAGGGGTTCACTCAATGTCCAGATGAGCAATGTGTGTACAAGAAGCGAACTGGGAGCGTGGTGGTGTTTCTTATTCTGTACGTGGACGATATACTCTTAATTAGAAACAAGAGGAGAAAATTGTTAGACGTAAAGGTATGGTGGTCTGAGTAGTTTGATATGAAGGATTTGGGTGAGGCAGGACATATTTTTGGTATTTGGGTCATTCCAAACCGTAATAGGAGAATGTTGTGCCTATCCCAGTCTTCATACATAGATATCGTCTTAGCCAGATTCAACATGCAAGACTCCAAGAAAGGGTCTTTACCTTTTCAACTTAGAGTATCTTTATCTAAGTGGATGTTGCTTACAACACCTCAAGGGATAGAGTACATGAAGGCAGATCCTTATGCTTCGGCAGTTGAAACCCTCATGTATGCAATATTGTGCACAAGGCCCAGAATTAGCTATGTCGTAAGCTTAGTTACTATATATCAAAGTAACCCAGGCCTAGGACACTGGTTTTGTAGTGCCCCGTTCGATTATTAGGAGTCAATTTACTTTTATACATATGTTTGCATTTTTTTGTATTTCATGTTGTGTGAGCTCGACTGAAACTTGTTGAAGTCCAATGAGATTATTTGGATGTCCTCATATATTTAATCAAGTTGTTAAATAATTTTGTTAGATGTCCTCGTCTACTTAAATTGTTTCAATATTATTAATTCGTTTGCTTAGCCAAAAGTCGTTCGAATTTCTAACTTCAAGTGCGAGCCGTTTTGCAAATCATTTTCCCTAGCAAGACCAAAGATTTTTCGACCCAAGTCCAAAGAAATTTTTGGCCATTCATGACTCTAAAACCCAGCCCCATTTAAGTACAAAATTTCGGCCCTTATACGCACACTTTTGGCACCAAAGCTTGATTTTATAATTTCAAATGAACATGAGCTTTTAAAATAAGATCTCTTTCCCCACAACCTTGCCTTTTTTAGCCAAATAAAGCCCCAATCTTTCCTTGAATCCGGCCATTACTCCTTGTGCTCCTTTGAATGCCTTCTTTCTTTGTTAAGTAAATCAACCATAATACTCCTAATCCATTTTTCTCCAAGACACCTTTTAAGATCAAAGTTCACCACTTTTTCGGCTACTTGGTTACAACAAGCAAAGAACATCTTTTTCCTCAAGAAATCCTTCCAAAAACTCCCCAAATATCTCTCAAAATTTCCCTCGATCTTCCCTTACCCGGCGTTGTCCGAACAGCATCACGCGAGCGCCGAGGCGCCACAGCCGCGAGCCACGCATCGATCCCGACCGCAAGTGCATTGAGCAATCGAGTAGCAACGATAGTCCTTGGGTTTTAAGCCCGAGAGATGTGTGACTAGCATCGTCCTCCTTCCTGATGTCCTTTGTAATGCCCCGTTTTATTTTAAAGAATTTATCGAATTTATTTATAAAAATCAGAGCAAAGTTTTCGCAAAATCCCAATTTAAAGCATTAATAATCAACGGGCGCTACTTAACTACCAGCAAAAATTAAACAAATGCGCGCTACTTAACTACCAGCAACAATTAAACAAATGCGAACAAATAGATAGAATCTACACATGCATAAACTAACTGATCTAAGAATAAAACCAAATTATTCATAAGTCTCACACCATCCAGAAAGTTCAACATGAATCAACGGTTCACCCAAACATAATCATGGTGTTCAAAGAGGAAGCATAAATAATAATAAAAACATAAAAACAAGTAGTTCAACATAGATAGTCATAGGCGGAAGCAAAAAGACACATCAATTAATGACCACCAGTCGATCTTCTGCTCGCCGCTGTCGCCAGCAATTCTCAACCTACACAGAGGAGGAGAAGACAAAGAGAAAAGAAATGGGAGTGAGCAAACCATTATGCTCACAATTATCGCACAGTATATCCCGCATAAAGATTCAAAACGATAAATAATGTATGCATACAATCCAGGTCTAACTCTCTATTTGGCCCTATCGCAAACCTCTTATGTACATACAACAAACCTTCTGACTAGACATCGGCAAGGATGTAACTGGAAACCTTCCCACCCCAGATACAACGACTAAGGGATCCTTTCCAAGAGACAGTGCAGCTGTTTTTCCCCCCGGATACAACGGTTCAAGGCGTCCTCCTCCCGGATACAACGGGCAGGTGACCTTTCACTGCTTATGCATTCGACAAAGGCATTAACAACGGGACACCAAGACTAGGGTTCTCATGCATACAAAAGCTATCGACGCAAACATTTATACGAAATAACAAGTGCGATAATTATAGATACAACGTAAATGTACTCACTTGATTGCAGCGGTAATTCACAATACAAGACTCGAAAGGTAGGATTAGAGGTCAACACCTCGGAACACCTACACGAAATCAAGATAACTCTCGATTACAACTAATCCAACGATCACACAAACTTAGTTGAATCCGTCGACTAAGTGGCTCGTGGAAGTTTCTCGTGGAATTATGGAACAGTCGACTCGACTCAAAAATAAAAGGGAAAACACACAAAAAGGAGGTCATCTCATGATATACTCAGCCAATGATCATAAAATTCAAACCCCTTATAAAGCATGCTGAGGGGACCTCATATATTAAAATTTATGCGAAAATTCAAATGCTAACATATTTATTCAATAAATCGAACAAATTGACAATTAACCCTCATTTTCTAGTTGACTAGGTAAATGAACGAATTTTGATTTGAAATTTGAACACATAATAGACATCACTGAGTATATCAAAATCACCAAGTTTCAGCCATATCATTTGAACATGCGATTTTATAAAATTAAAACAAGATTTCAGCAAAAACAAGTACGAATTTAATGTCTAACCTTATGAATGATTTAAGATCCAAATATTTTATAAAATTATCTTCGGCATGCTGGGAACAACATATAAAATGTCCAGGTGAAAACACTGAACACACGAATTATGAAAATTATTGCAAGTTTCAGCAGAATTCATGATTTCAATAAAAACCTACCATAATGAATTCAATAAATCCTGGAAATTTTACATCACATATAACATATAGACCAAGTTTCAGGCATTTTTATCAAATAACCAATTTTACACGATTTTTACAAGATTCAGCAGAAATATTCAAATAAGCATTTACCCTAGCAATTGTATTCCAAAAATTATAAAAGTTTAACGCAAGGTCAATATGCATCAGGAGAACAACATATCCAAAATTCAGGATTTTTGAGAAACAACTCAAATTATCATGAATTTAACAATCCACAGCAACATCAATATATTCAAAAATTTATAACTTAAGATCTACAACTCCAAATGACACAAGGTCAAGACCAGCATCACAAGGACACAAAAATGTTCCAAACTCGATGAGATCTCCACGAGTTATCATCATTTCATTTGGGTTTCAAAATAAACTCCAAAGATCCATGATTATCATATAAAAATAATACATAATTTTAACATATTAATTTCAAACACTATATATTATCACATATTCAACATGAACACATCTAATACAATAATAATTAATGGAGTTTAGCAAATATACCAAACACCAAGGGGTGGACACGAACAAGGCTCGATCGTGGGAAGGCTCGGTTTTTTATGTTCGATTTCTAAGGGCGGGGAAATCATCCGCTTGTGCTCGACGTTGGAGGCGGCTTGCACGGCTGAGGAGGATGTCCAAAGGTGGCTCGTGAAATTGGTCGAACGTGCGGGAAAGGTGACCGGAAGTTGCAGCGGACGGTCGGGCTTGGCTTGCTCGTGGAGGAGGCACGGCTCAGCGTCTGCGCGTGCGGACAGACCGAGGGTCGGGGTGATGGAGATGACCGGAATTTTGTGCGACCTTTTCCCGCGAAAATGGAAGTGGGAGGAGTGAGGGAGAGAGTTAGAGATGAAGGAAGTGGCGTGAGGGAGGTGAGGGAATGAGGGAGTTTTCTCATTTTAATGGTAAAGATTGTAACCTCTCCTTATTAATTGGTCAAAGGTACAAATTACGGGATATGATTTGATTTGAAATTTAAATTCAAAAGTCTTCTAGAAAAACAATGCATGCATGGTGATAAGAGGGGAGAACCGTTTTTTGGGGTGAGCTGGCGGACGCGGGTTTTCGAGCGGGTCGCGGGTCATGGTTGCTCAGCTCTCGGTTCGGCTTGGACGCTCGCTTAGTTCGACATCCGATTAGAAATGATTATTCGGTTTGCTCAAAAATTTAAAATATAATCCGAGTCGGCTCGACCGACAATATTAAATTACTATTCAGCTCGGAAATAAAATTATTAAATCACACAATTAGAAAAATTACGAGCACATAATCGAAATAAAATAATCGAGCAGAAATAATATAAATCCAGAAAATGAAATAAATAATAATAATAATCTCCAAATAATTCGGAACAAATGGGGCGCTACAATCTACCCACCTTAAAAGAAATTCCGACATCGGAATTCGAAAACAAAACAAAACAAAATAACTAGAATCCAAAGGAATACAAAGGGGATCAAAAAGCAAAGTTCGGATATCTCCTCCTAATATCGGCCTCGATCTCCCAAGTCGCCTCGGACTCGTCGTGTCGGCTCCACAACACCTTCACAAGACTCACTGCCCAGTTCCTCAGCTTATGGACCTTCCGGTCCAGTACGGCAACTGGGACCTACTCATAGGTAAGGTCTCGCTCGACCTGTAGCTCGCTGAAGTCCACCACGTGGTCGGGATCATGTACTTATCTACGCAGCATCGAGACATGAAACACATCATGCACTCCCGCCAAACTCGGTGGCAAAGCTAGCCGATAGGCCAAGTCTCCGACTCGAGCACGGATCTCAAAGGGGCCGATATAGCGAGGTTGAAGCTTCCCCTTCTTTCCGAAGCGAATCACACCCTTCATGGGAGAGACCTTCATAAAGACGTGATCACCAACGGCATACACATGCTCCTGCCTATCTCGATCGGCATAACCCTTCTGTCTCTCTTGGGCAGACCGGATATTCTTCTGGATCTCATCCACCTGCTTCGAAATCCTACGAATTAACTCCGGACCCATAATCTTAATTGAGGCGTGATAACTATTGTTATAGGCTAGCTCGACCAATGGCAATGCACTCTGCCAAGTAAGACTACGGTCCAAGACCACAGCTCTAAGAATATCCTCCAAGTACTAGATCGTCCGCTCAGAGTTACCATCTGTCTGGGGGTGAAAGGTTGTGCTAAATGCCAACCTTGTTCCCATGGCTTGGGTCTCGGTCGGACACAATCTCCACGGGCACCCCGTGGATTCAAATAATCTCACCTGCGAACAACTCGGCGTAATCACTGGCCTTCATAGTCGTCCTGACTGGAAAAAAGTGGGCAGACTTCGTGAGTGGATCCACAATCACCCAGATAGAGTCGTGTCCGGATCTTTATCTCGAAAATCCCACCATGAAGTCCATGGTGAGGCACTCCTATTTCCACACGGGAATATCAAGTGGCTGCAATAGCCCTCTCGGTTTCTGGTGTTCAGCCTTCACTTGCTGACACACTAGACATCCGTTCACGAACCTCGCCACTTGGCGCTTCATACCTCGCCACCAGAAAGTCTTTATCAAGTCCTGGTACATCTTCGTGCTACCAGGATGGACGGTGTACGGAGCACTGTGAGCCTCTTTCAGTATCTCTCGTCGAAGTTCCCAAACATACGTGACACAAAGTCTTCCCTCGAAGACTAACACACCGTCGGTCATAACCTCGAAACCACTAATCCATCCGGCTAAAGCCAGCTCCTTCATCCGATATAGGAAACGATTGTTCAGCTGCTCAGCGATGATTCTCTCTCGGAGAGTTGGTCGCGCAACTAGTGCTGCCAGAATGCCACTAGATCTCAGAGTAGACTTCACGATCTCCAATCTCAGCCGTTCGAAATTCCAGACCAATTCCTCCTCTCGGGTAATCATGAAGTTCAACTCACCGTGACTCCTCCAACTCAACGCGTCGGCGACCACATTATCTTTCCCCGGATGGTAGCTAATTGTGTAATCATAGTCCTTCACGAGCTCTAACCACCTTCGCTGCCTCATGTTGAGCTCCTTCTGCGTGAAAATGTACTTTAAACTCTTGTGGTCGGTGAAAATTTCGCACTTGCCCCAGTAGAGGTAGTGCCGCCAAATCTGGAGCGCATGAATAACTGCGGCAAGCTCCAGGTCATGGGTCGGATAGTTCGTCTTGTGAGGCTTCAACTGCCTCGATGCGTACGCCACCACTTTCCCTTGCTGCATCAACATGCAGCCCAAACCCATCTTTGAGGCATCACTATAAATAGTGAACCCCAAAGTCGGATCCGGTATGGTCAACACAGGTGCAGACGTGAGCCTCCTCTTCAACTCTTGAAAGCTCGACTCGCACCGGGAAATCCATATAAAACTTGATGTTCTTCAGGTCAGGTTCGTCAGCGGTTGGGCCACCTTCGAGAAGCCTTCGATGAAACGCCGATAATATCCCACCAATCCCAAAAAGCTGCGGATCTCACTCGCATTCTTCGGCGTCTCCCACTTGCTGACAACCTCAATCTTTCCCGGGTCTACCTCAATTCCCTTGGCTGTGACAATGTGGCCCAAGAAAGCCACTCTATCTAGCCAGAACTCACATTTCGAGAATTTCGCGTAAAGCTTCTCTTGACGAAGGGTCTCCAGCACAATTCTCAAATGCTCCTTTTGCTGCTCGATGTCCCGAGAATATATCAAGATATCGTCAATGAAGACTGACGAATTGGTCTAGGTATGAATGGAAGACACGGTTCATCAAGTCCATGAACACCGCAGGGGCATTGCTCAACCCAAACGGCATCACCACGAACTCGTAATAACCGTACCTAGTCTGGAAAGCGGTCTTCGAGACATCGGACTCCTTGATCTTCAGCTGATGGTAACCAGACCGCAGATCGATCTTGGAGAAGACACTGGCTCCCCTCAACTGATCAAAGAGATCCTCGATTTGTTCTTGACCGTCAAATTATTCAACTCTCGATAATCGATGCACATGCTCATCGAACCATCCTTCTTCTTCACAAAAAGCACGGGCACTCTCCAGGGAGAAACACTCGGTCGGATGAAACCAAGGTTCAACAGTTCCTGGATTTGCGTCTTGAGTTCTTGCAACTCCTTCGGTGCCATTCTATATGGTGCCTTTGAAATGGGTCCGGCTCCAGGTAGCTAGTCGATAGTGAATTCCACTTGGAGGTTTTGCGGTCCACCTGACAACTGGTCGGGGATGACATCGGAGTATTCACACACGATTGACACATCCCCTGGAGATGCTTTCTGCTCTTCTTCTATTCAAACCATGCTCACTAAGTAGCCTTGGCAGCTACCCTTCGATATTCCCTTCATCGCCTTAAGGGAGGATATGACCTTTGGCACGGTTCTCGATTTAGCACCGAAAAACACAATTGGCTCTCCATCAGTCAGATGCAGTGTGACTTCCTTCTTCGAACATCGGATATCGGCGCGGTAGGGAGTGAGCCAGTCCATGCCGAGGATGACATCGAAATCCTGCATGTTGATGATGTACGCATCTGCCTCCAGTGTCTGACCTCCGATTGAAATCTCGAGTCCCCGTGCCATCGTATCGGTAGAGATCGTCTTTCCCAAAGCTAAACAAACCTCGAGAGCATCGACCCTACTAACGCTCCAGATTCCCAGTGACTCCAAACATTGACGAGAAATGAACGAATGCGTGGCTCCGGTATCACATAATGCAAATATAGGTACATTTGATAAAGATAACATGCCGGACATTGTACCTGCATTGTTGGTTGTCTCCTCCTGAGTCAAGGCATAAACTCGCGTTGGTGCACGCTGCTGCTGTTGCTGATGCTGGGGCAGGTGCTGATTCGGCCTCCGGGATTCTAGGCAGGCACGGGAGTAATGACCTTTTCTCTGGCAGTTGTAGCAAGTCACGTCGACAACTCGACACATATTGGCTTCGTGGATTATCCCGCATGCTCTACACGGCGGTGATCCTGCTGGGAACTGGCGGATAGGCTGAACATTTTTTGTCAGGGCAGATGCTGGTGAGGGTGGTGACCATGATTAGGGCGCTTGCCTTTCTTACGGTTCTGATGATCGTTCGTCCTCTTGTTAAAGCTAGAGGATGGGGGTGCTGGAGCATAAGTGTTGTTGATATCCGACTTGATTACATAAAGGTAGAGATTAATTACTCCATTGAAGAAATAATTCTCCAGAAGAAGACAAACTTAGGACAAGTCGGTATTCATTGAATTAATTACCGACTATTGAGACAGACACAAATAAACCGACTTCAGTTCAACTGATATTATAACAAGTCGAATCAAGTTTTATCTGTTCAAATCGACGGCATAAAAGTTCAAATATCCAAGCAGAAAACAGAGCTGTAAGCATATGATTGGATCGTCAGGATAATACAGTAATCATTGATGTTCCCTAATTCCAAAGCACATCACCTTGGTTGAAGCTGCTCAACATTAAATACATACTTATCCATCTCAAGCAAGAAGACAAAAACCACCGTACTATAAATAGCAGAATTTATGATAGTACGAGGATCTTTTTCCAACATATTGTACTTGGACTTAAAATGATCTCGGTCAAGAATAAAAAACCGACTCCTGTACTCTTGTGGATATATCAAATAAAATCAAATTTTACTTTAATCTTTGTTTAAACACACTCAACTGTTTGTAATTTTAAGTTGTTAATTTCCTACAACAACACGTGTAACGCCCCACTTTTTATTGCCAAAAATCAGGATAAATTTTTCAAATATATTTTCAAACACCTGAGGCGCTACTCATTTTCAAACTTCAACACTTATCTAATTTCTCAATACTAAATCAACTATCAATATCAATCATCAATCATCAATAATTCAATCATTAATATTACTAACTCCCAAAACGGATTTTTTTCCAAAAATGCTTAAATCACCCAAACTGGGTTCCAACAATATTCATGAGTTTTAAGGAGCATCTCCTTAACATTATTCAATCATAAATTCTGAATACCTTAAATGCAATAGTACTCCAAGTTCATAATTATGAAAACGGGTTCATAAATGCAGAAGCATAAACAATAATAGGATTAGTCTTAAAGACCGACCACCACTCAGCTTAACTCCGTCGTCGCACCTGCCTCGCTTAACCTGAAACGTGAATTTCAGGTGGGGATGAGCACATTCGGAAAAAGTAGTGCTCACCACTATGCAGTAAACATTATTCACAATAATAAAACAGTGATCAATCATCTATCACAATCTCTCACCAATCATATCAATAATAGACTCATGTGCACACCTACGTATAGACTACTGCCGACTATATGTCGAAAGCCCACCGGTCTTACATCGCGTGTCCAGCCAGTAGGAGTAACCCGCCAACCAAGGCCTCACCTTGATCTTACCAACGGGGGTCGTCCAGCACAGGGACCTTTAACCCAGGTCTTACGGCTCACAATAATAAGGAGACTACCCAACGGATACGTTCTATAGCTATGGGGATAACCGTTCGACGGCCGGTACAGCTCACATCGAAGGCTACATGTTCCACATGCATACTTGATCATACCATAATTAAAACAGTAATAACATTTAAGGCATAGCAATTTTTCGAATTAAACCCACGTGGCAACTCGGTAGAGAAGTTAACAAACAGGTCGGTAGGTTGAGAGCTCGAATCCTCAAACACCTACATTAAGTACAGATGCTACAATCAACATCTATACTGACTTAAATGGAATTCACAATTATATTTAGCCGAAACTTGATTCGACTAAGTTGTTCGTGAAGTCCTGTAGACGTTGGAACACTTAGACTCGACCAAATTCACATGGAAGTTCACATAATCCAACACAAACATTGACCAAGTCAAACACTTAATGAAACAAGTGAAGAGTTGATTTACAGTTTTTATTCTAAACACCACATATACGAATAAACTAGTTTTAAATCACAAAAATGAGTTGATCGGGTTATCATACGAATTTAACTCTGAAATTTTAACCAAAATTTCATCTCCCAGAGCTAAGCAAAACCACAAATTTTTAGCCCCAAACTCAAAGCATTCTATTTTATAAAATCCGAGCAAGTTTTTGGCAAAAACAAGCATACAACAGCAACCAGATCAAATGAATGAATTTAGACATGAAAATTGTACAAAAGCACTAACAACATTAGAACAGCAATATATACAATTTTTAGCAATTAACATCAAGTACCCGAATTTTAAAAATTATAACTAGTTTCTGCTGATTTCGAATTTTCAATAAGGCTGAACCTAAATGAACTCAAATAAATCCCATCTTTTTATATGCTGAAACTCATCACAAAGAGATCCCAGTTATAATTTTTCAACAATTTAGCACAACAGACCAATTTATTAAAATTAAATTACAAATCTGCAGAATTCATCAAATAATTTTTAAATATAGCAAACGAAATCCACAAATTCTAAAAATGTTACACGACCTACAAAACATACAGGAAGACAACATACTCAAATTGCATAATTTTTGGAGCGCAACTCAATTTAATAGGCATTTAACAAGATTCTACTCAGAATTTCATACAAATAATAAAAATAGCTATACTTAACATTTTAATTCGAAATTTTTACACAAAATTTATTTCCAGCAGAGGGACTGGCACTCAAAATTTCACAGTAATACGAGCATCACACAAATTATCATAATTTATCTACCAAAACAGCAACAATACAAAATCATTAATTCATAACCGACTCGTTTTACGACGAATCTGTCCGAAGGCTTCGCTATAAGACTAAGGACGATACAAGTTCCAACCCACAACGACTATATCACGAATCGACGAGGTCTCGTTCGATTTCACAGAATCGAAGAGTTCATCTACAAACATTGAACATAAGAAACCGATTACAAACACATAAAATCATAGGCATTGATACATTCATAGAACACATTCAACATAACACTTAAACATGCGAATCACGATCAATACATATGAAGCGAAAAGACGTAAGGTTCAAGCCGTCGGTACCGTTCTCGGGAATAGCTCGAAAACGGGACGAACGAGGGTTGACGGCTCGAACGGCATCACTTGGCTCGCGAGGGACTAACGGAGGAGCAGCAGGGTCGCGGCCTTCCTTGACGGGGCTCGGGTGAGGATCGCGGTGGAGCAGCGGCTCCAGTACGGCGGAGTCGGGGCCTGCGCGCATTGGTTGGTCGCCGGAAAATCTTCGCTGGCGGCTTGCCGTTTGTGAACAGAGGAGGGTTCACGGCAATGGAGGACGGGTTCGCCGGACTGGTTCTCGCCGGTGATGCTGCGATGGCAAGGGTCCATCGGAGAGCCTTCGCGGAGGAATGTCGCCTGATTGGTTCGCGTCGTTGGAGTGACAGGTTCACGCGATGGATACTCGTCGGCGGGAGAGGAATCACGGAGTTGCTGCGTTGGGTCGGGAAGGACTGGTTTGCGAGCAGGGATGCGCGACTGGTTGCCGGTGCAGGCGCGGCGGCGGGATTGCTGCTGTGGCGTCGCGGCGTGTGGCGTTCAGATTTTGACACGAGGGAAAAAGGGCGAGGTAGATGATGATCGGGGATGAGACCGATTGGAAAAATTTCAGAGAATGGTTGAGGATGATGATCGGATTTTCCTTGCCTACGAGAAAATGAGGTTGAGCGAGATGCACTTGCGTTGACGGAGAAACTCAGATTTTGAGAGGAAGGGTCTGACAGCGGGGCGATATTTGTCGAGCGTGAGAGAGAGATAAAGCTATATAGATTAGGTTTTCTTCCCTTTCTCCACAAAACACGCACACACACACGGGCGGGTTTTGGCTAAGTGCCGGTTCAGTTTTGCGGGTCGGTTAGTCAAACGGTTCGGGGTTCGGGTTTCGGTTTTTCTCGGGCTTGATTAGACGCAATATTAATCGGTTCGACTCGAAAATTAAAACGCACGATAAAATAAATAAACCGGATTTTATTTATATTTATAATACACACAATTTAATAATAACATATAAATATTAATAATATTACAAATACACACATTTATAATTATATAAGAATAGCATTTAGACATTTAATTACAAATTGGTAAATAATTAATAAAAAAAATTTGACAATTAGACATTTAATCGCAATTTAACAAATAAATAATATTAGACATTCAATAATAATAATAATAATAATAATAATAATAATAATAATAATAATAATAATAATAATGATAAATAATTCCAAAATATTTCATAATCAAACGGGGCATTACAATAAGGGACAGGATACTGATAAGGCAGCTGAGGGATGATCGGCAGCTGATAGGATGGCGGGGGAATGGCTGGTGGTGCAATTTGAACAGGCTGCGAAGCATGGTAGTACGAGGGAACTGGCGCTGTCGGAATGAGGCAGCTCTCCACTTCCTGTGCCCGACTCACAGTGTCAGCATAGGACATCAAACCATGACTCCCAACTAGCTCACGGATCCTCTGGTTCAGCCCCTTCCGAAATTTCCGAGCCTTCTTCTCGTCAGTGTTCACCATCTCACGAGCGAAGATGCTCATTCTGGTGAAGTTGCGTATGTACTCATCCAAAATAGCGTTGCCCTGCTGCAGATGCCAGAAATCGTGCTCCATCCGGTCACATAAACTCTGCGGTAGGAACTTGCCCTGGACAACTTCCTTCATCTGATCCCAAGTAATGGCATTACACTCAGCCACTGTCTTCAAAGCCCAGTAGTCAAGCCACCAATCGGATGCATCCGCCTTCATCTGAAAAGCGGCAAGAGAGAAGCGGTTCGCATCCGAGAGAGGAATCACCGCAAAGATCTTATCGAGCTCCTTCATCCACTCAAGCACCGCGATGGGTTCCTCGGTCCCCAAGAAGTTAGGTGGGTGCATGCCCTGGAATTGGACTAAGAGTCTCGGGAAGTCCAGATTCAGATTAGGCGGAGCCTGCTGATGGGGTGGGGATGGAGGCGGGGTTGCCTGACGGTTGTTGCAGGTGTTGCGAGTATTATGATGAGCCATAGTTCTACATTGAACATGCCGAAAAGAATTTAGCACAACATAATATTCTAGAGTTCATCATTAAACACTAATGTCCAAAATATAACAAACGGCGGATAAATTTTCCTAAGCCTCATATAAGATATGCAAAACAACAAAACTCATACCTCGAGCTGGCGCGGCAAGATGAAAGAGAGTGGTCGAATGGTCATTAAATACACTAATATTGGAGATAGTCTACAGAAACGCAGACTAGCTCTGATACCACACTGTAACGCCCCATTTTATTTTAAAGAATTTACCAAATTTATTTATAAAAATCAGAGCTAATGTTTCGCAAAATCCCAATTTAAAACTTTAATAATCAACTGGCGCTACTTAACTACCGGCAACAATTAAACAAATGCGAACAAATAGATAGAACCTACACATGCATAAATTAACAGATAAAAGAATAAAACCAAATTATTCATAAGTCTCAAACCATCTAGAAAGTTCAACATGAATCAACGGTTCATCCAAACATAATCATGGTGTTCAACATAGATAGTCATAGGCGGAAGCAAAAAGACACATCAACTAATGACCACCACTCGATCGTCTTCTCGTCGCCGCCGCCAGCCATGCTCAACCTACACATAGGAAGAGCAGACAAAGAGAAAAGAAATGGGGGTGAGCAAACCGTTATGCTCACCATTATCACACAGTATATCCCGCATAAAGATTCAAAACTATAAATAATGTATGCATAGAATCCAGGTCTAACTCCCTATTTGGCACTATCACAAACCTTCTATGTACATACAACAAACCTTTCGACCAGACATCAGCAAGGATGTAACTGGAACCTTCGCACCCCGGATACAACGGCTGGGATCCTTTCCAGGAGACAATGGAGCTGTTTTCCCACCCACCTTCCCCCCCCTCTCCTCCGGATACAACGGTTCAGGGCGTGCTCCTTCCGGATACAAGGGGAAGGTGACCTCTCACTGCTTATGCATTCGTCAAAGCACTAACAACGGGACACCTAGACTAGGGTTTTCACGCATATAAAAGCTATCGACACAAACATTTACACGAAATAACGAGTGCGATAATTATAGATACAACGTAAATGTACCCACCTGATTGCAGCGATAAATTCACAATACAAGACTCGAAAGGTAGGATTAGAGGTCAACACCTCGGAACACCTACACGAAATCAAGATAACTCTCGATTACAACTAATCCAACGATCACAAAAACTTAGTTGAATCCGTCGACTAAGTGGCTCGTGGAAGATTCTCGTGGAATTATGGAACAGTCGACTTGACTCAAAAACAAGAGGGAAAACACACAAAAAGGTCATCTCATGATATACTCAGCCAATGATCATGAAATTTAAACCCCTAATAAAGCATGCTGAGGAGACCTTGTATATTAAAATTTATGCGAAAAACATATTCATTCAATAAATCGAGCAAATTGACAATTAACCCTAATTTTCAAGTTAACCAGGTAAATGAACGAATTTTGATTTGAAATTTTAACACATAGACATCATTGAGTATATCAAAATCACCAAGTTTCAGCCATATCACTTGAACATGCGATTTTATAAAATTAAAACAAGATTTCAGTAAAAACAAGTACGAATTTAATGTCTGACCTAATTAATGATTTAAGACCCAAAAATTTTATACAATTAAGTTAAGCATGTTGGGAACAAAATATAAAATTTACAGGTAAAAACACTGAACACGCGAATTATGAAAATTATTGCAAGTTTCAACAGAATTCATGATTTCAATAAATACCTAACATATTGAATTTAATAAATCCTTGAATTTTTACATCACATAAAACATTATCAAATGAGCATAAAAACCAAGTTTCAGGCATTTTCATCAAAACCAATTTTACACGATTTTTACAAGATTCAGCAGAAATAATCAAATAAGCATTAACTCTAGCAATTGGATTCCAAAAATTATAAAATTTTAATACAAGGTCAATAAGCATCAGGAGAAAAACATATCCAAAATTTAGGATTTTTGAGCAACAACTCAAATTATCACGAATTTAACAATCCACAGTAGCATCAATATATTCAAAAAGTTATAACTTAGGATCTACAACTCCAAATGACACAAGGTCAAGACCAGCATCACAAGGACACAAAAATTTTCCGAACTCCATGAGATCTCCACGAGTTATCATCAGATCATTCGAGTTTCAAAATAAGCTCCAAAGATCCATGATTATCATATAAAAATAATACATAATTTTAACATATTAATTTCAAACACTATATATTATCACATATTCAACATGAACACATCTAATACAATATTAATTAATGGAGTTTAGCAAATATACTAAACACCAAGGGGAGGACACGAACAAGGCTCGATCACGGGAAGGCTCGGTTTTCAATGTTTGATTCCTAAGGGCGGGGAACTCGTCCGCTTGTGCTCGACGTTGGAGGCGGCTCGGACGGATGAGGAGGATGTCCAGAGGTGGCTCGTGAAGTTTATCGGGCATGCGAGGAAGGTGAACGGAAGTTGCGGCGGACGGTCGGGCTCGGCTTGCTCGCAGGGGAGATGCGTGATGTAGATGTGGTCATCGATCCTACCAAGCCCGAGGACGAGACACGCTTGAGTCGTGAGAATTGGCACGAGAAGGGTCGGGATGACCTTAGAGGAAGTTGGAAAGAGGGTAATGATGGCCGCACACATAGGTGTCGAGTGACGCATAGACACGCGTTACGCGTGAGCCGCGTATCGGGGCGCGAAGGGAAGGGACGCGCGACGCTGGATCGTCGAAGGTAGGTACGTGCGGGATAATGCGGCAGGGTGACAATTCACGATGGAAGGCTTGCGTGCGGTTTGACCACGCGAGAAGCGGATGGCGTAAGGGACTTGATCGGCGATGCCGCGGGCGAGAGGAGGCTAGCGGGTGGCTCAACCGCGGGCAGGCGAAGGACACGCTGGGCGCATACGCGCGAGGAGCGATGAAGCACACGCGGGGCGCGGGCAGTGACGCACGCGATGCGCAAGGGCGAACGAGCGTAAGTCCTCCACGGACTACGAGTAGCGTGCCACCCAGGGTTGATCCGCGCGACTTGAGGCACAAGCCACTGGATGCGTGGGACGCGGGAAAAGGCCGAGACGTCGGAGGACAAGGATTAGCCGTTGCGGTTGGGACGAAGCGCGTGACACGTGAAGACGCGCGGTCCTTCTAGATGGCCAAGGGCTGATTTTCCCTAGTGATTTAGGACTTTTAGTTTGGTTAGGATATTGAATAAAAGGCATGTGCCTTATTAGTTTTGGTAAGTCTTTAATTAATAGATATTTACTTGCCTTAGGATTTTATTTACATTCATGCATTAAGAGTTTTTCTTAGACTAGGATTAGATTTACTTAGCCTCTATATATATTCTCCTATCCATTCAAATTTATATATGTTTTGAAGTTAATGGAAATCCATTCGTGGTGACAAATCTTATGTGTTTAGAATTCGTGAGAGTTTTATCATACAAACTGAGTTTGTCAAGGCTAAGATCCGAATCAACTCAAAACCGTGAGAAGATAAGGCTAATAACCAAGTCGTCCACACCTATCGTCGAGAAAGAAGCCTTGGCAAAGCTTAGTTCGAGACAAACAAGTTGAGAAGATTCAAGATTATTCATCATTGGTGCTTTCATTGAGAGTGATCAATCGTGTATCTTGTTTAACTTTCCCTATCTATTCCTTTCGATTTGTTCTTTTTACTTTTTGTAGGTTTCGTTAGTGAGTATTAAAAAAAAAAAATCCTTTGTGTGTGCGTGAATTATTTCGAGAGTTAAAAAAAAAAATCTTAAGCATGATAAGCCGAGAGAGGTTCGAGATGTTGGAGGAGAGCATGAAGTCCCTAGGTGATGGCCAATACACGGCCAATGAGAATTTCGCGAAGCTCGAGATGATGGTGCACGACCTAGCCGCACAACTTACTCGAGTCACGCGGCGTCCTCGAGGAAGTCATGGGTCGAGCTCGACCACTGCTCGATCGAGTGAGTCTGAGTCCGACCGCGAGGACCACGATCGAAGGTCGAGGAGGTCAAAGCCGTCAAGCCGACGCGAGGAAAGGAGGATCGAGATAGGCTCCTGCCTATCTCGATCTCGACCACATTCACGAGGACCGACCCGGACACATGGTTAAACCGAGCCGCGCAATACTTCGAGATCAATGACGTGTCCAAGTCCGAGAGAGTCAAAATCGCCGCCTATTACCTTAATGGGGAGGCGAACATATGGTGGTAATGGATCTCGCACGTCTACAAAGGCAAGGGAATGCGTGTACATTGGAGGGATTTCGAGAAGGAGATCATCACACGCTTTGGTACGAGCGATTATCACGACTATGACGAGGCCCTAACTCGTATACGTTAGAGTGGTAGTCTTCGAGATTACCAAAAAGAGTTCGAGCGCATTGCTAGTCGCGTGCGCGATTGGCCCGAGAGTGCATTGGTAGGCGCGTTCACGGGTGGACTCAAACCCGAGCTCTGGACAGGCCGAGATCAATGCAAGCAGCCACGAAGTCGGCGCGTATGCGAGAGGACCATCTGGCTGCGGTCCGCAAGACAAGCCGCGGAGACGGACGCACGGAGACACGACGCGCGAGTGCAGTCCCCGATCCACCACCCCAGGCCGAGAGCGCGAAGGTTACCGAGGCAACATGATCACCCATCTTCATGCGGCGCCTTAGTACCGATAAGATGCAGAAACGGTGCGAGAAAGGGCTATGCTTCTCGTGCAATCAAGCGTTCACGCCCGGGCACAAGTGCAAAGGTAAGAAGGTTTACTTACTCCAGACGTTCGAGCCCGAGATAGAACACGACGAAGGAGGGCACTTATATTTGAACCCATAATTGGAGATGGTGCATATGGTGAAAGCCAAGAGGGGGCCTAAGATGATGAGGTTCGAGGCTGAGGTTCTGGGACGAAAAGTCAATGTCTTTGTCGATAGTGGGTTGACCCTTAACTTTATCAACTTGGACTTCACCGCAAGGCTCGAAGTTCCCATGACCGGGATTGTACCGTTTGGTGTAAGGATCTCAAATGGCGAAGAGCTTTGGAGTTCAGAACTGTACAAGAAAGTGTCAATACAAGTGCAAGGTGAGGAATTGAAGGTCGATGTGTATGCACTAGAGCTAGCCGGACTCCATGTGGTACTAGGGGTCCAATGGTTGGAGACACTTGGGCCTGTGACTACAAATTTTAAGAAGGGCACTATGGAGTTTGAACGAGTGAAGAAGCGCATCAAGCTGTGCACAAGTGACGAGGGAACCGAGCCGGTCGAGTTGAAGAGTCTTCAATTCACAATCCTTGTGGACAAGGAAATTCTTAAAGAGGGCGGGAATGATGAAGATGTGGTCATCGATCCTACTAAGCCCGAGGATGAGACACGCTTGAGTCGTGCGAATTGGTACGAGAAGTGTCGGGAAGACCTTAGAGGCGGTGCAAAAGAGGCTACTGATGGCCGCGCACATAGGTGTTGGGAGATGCATAGACATGCGATACGTGTGAGCCGCGTAACGGGGTGCGAAGGGAAGGGACGCGCGACGCTGGGTCGTGTGAAGGTAGGTACGCGCGGAACAATGCGACATGGTGACGATTCACGATGGAAGGCTTGCGTGCGGTTCGACCATGCGAGAAGCGGATAGCGCGAGGGACTTGATCGGCGAAGCCTCGGGCGAGAGGAGGCTAGCGGGTGGCTCAACCACGGGCGGGCGAAGGACGCGCTGGGTGCATACGCACGAGGAGCGATGAAGCACACGCGGGGCGCGGGCGGTGACGCGTACGACGCGCAAGGGCGAGCGAGCGCAAGTCCTCGACGGACTAGAAGTAGCGCGCCACCCAGGGTTGATCCACGAGACTTGAGGCGCAAGCCACTGGACGCGTGGGATGCGTGGGATGCTGGAAAAGGCCGAGACCTCGGAAGACAAGGACTAGCCGTTGCGGTTGGGACGAAGAGCGCGACACGTGAAGACGCGCGGCCCTTCTAGAAGGCCAAGGGCCGATTTTCCCTAGTGACTTAGGACTCTTAGTTTGGTTAGGATATTGAATAAAAGGCATGTGCCTTATTAGTTTTGGTAAGTCTTTAATTACTAGATATTTAGTTGCCTTAGGATTTTATTTACTTTCATGCATTAGGAGTTCTTCTTAGACTAGGGTTAGATTTACTTAGCCTCTATATATATTCCCCTAGTCATTTGACTTTATATATGTTTTGAAGTTAATGGAAAATCGTTTGTGAGAGCAAATCTCGTGTGTTTAGAATTCGTGAGAGTTTTATTATACAAACTGAGTTTGACAAGGCTAAGACCCGAACTATCTCAAAAACGTGAGAAGATAAGGCTAATAACCAAATCGTCCACACCTATAGTCTAGAAAGAAGCCTTGGCGAAGCTTAGTTCGAGACAAACGAGTTGAGGAGACACACAATTAATCATCAACGCGGCTCGGTGTCTACACGTGCTGGCGGAGCGTGGGTCGGGGCGATGGAGATGATCGGTGTTTCGTGCGAGCTTTTCCGACGAAAATGGAAGAGGGAGGAGTGAGGGAGAGAGTTAGAGAGGATGCTGATTNAGAGGATGCTGATTTTTTTTTTAGGGAGAGAGAAGGAAGTGGCGTGAGGGAGGTGAGGGAATGAGGGAGTTTCCTCATTTTAATGGCTAAGATTGTAACCTTTACTTATTAATTGGTCAAAGGCACAAATAATGGGATAGGATTTGATTTGAAATTTAAATTTAAAAGTCTTCTAGAAAAACAATGCGTGCATGGTGATAAGAGAGGAAAACCAGTTTTTGGGGCGAGCTGGCGGGCGCGGGTTTTCGAGCGGGTCGCGGGTCGCGGTTGCTCGGCTCTCGGTTCGGCTTGGACGCTCGCTTAGTTCGACATCCGATTAGAAATATGATTATTCGGTTCGCTCGAAAATTTAAAATATAATCCGATCCGGGTCGATCCACAATATAATTAAATTACGATTTGGCTCGAAAATAAAATTATTAAATCACACAATTAGACAAATTACGAGCACATAATCGAAATAAAATAATCAAGCACAAATAATATAAATTTGGAAAATGAAATAAATAATAATAATAATCTCCAAATAATTCGGAACAAATGGGACGCTACAATCTACCGACCTTAAAAGGAATTCCGACCTCGAAATTCGAAAGCAAAACAAAACAAAAAAACTAGAATCCAAAGGAATACAAAGGGGATAAAAAAGCGAAGTTCGGATATCTCCTCCTAATATTGGCCTCGATCACCCAAGTCGCCTTGGACTCGTCATGTCGACTCCACAGCACCTTCACAAGACTCACTGCCCGGTTCCTCAGCTGATGGAACTTCCGGTCCAGTACGGCAACCGGAACCTCCTCATAGGTAAGGTCTCGCTCGACCTGCAGCTCGCCGAAGTCCACCACGTGGTCGGGATCATGTACATATCTACGCAGCGTCGAGACATGAAACACATCATGCGCTCCCGCCAAACTCAGTGGCAAAGCAAGCCGATAAGCCAAGTCTCCGACTCGAGCAAGGATCTCAAAGGGCCCGATATAGCGAGGTCGAAGCTTCCCCTTCTTTCCGAAGCGAATCACACCCTTCATGGGTGAGACCTTCAGAAAGACGTGATCACCACTGACATACACATGCTCCTGCCTATCTCGATCGGCATAAACCTTCTGTCTCTCTTGGGCAGACTGGATATTCTTCCGGATCTCATCCACCTGCTCCCATAATCTTCCTCTCACCAACTTCATCCCAATAAATGGGAGTCCGAACCTTTCGCCTGTAGAAACTCGTACGGTGCCATCTTGATTGAGGCGTGATAACTATTGTTATAGGCTAGGTCGACCAATGGCAACGCACTCTCCCAAGTAAGACTACGGTCCAAGACCACAGCTCTCAAAATATCCTCGAAGTACTGGATCATCCGCTCCGACTGACCATCTGTTTGGGGGTGAAAGGCTGTGTTAAATGCCAACCTCGTTCTCATAACTCAGTGCAAACTCTTCCAGAATTGACCATCTATTGATGATGTACGCATTTGCCTCCAGTGTCTGACCTCCGATTGAAATCTCGAGTCCCTGTACCATCGTATCGATAGAGATCGTCTTTCCCGAAGCTAAGCAAACCTCAAGAGCATCGACCCAACTAACACTACGGATTCCCAGTGACTCCAAACATTGACGAGAAATGAACGAATGCGTGGCTCCAGTATCACAAAATGCAAATATAGGTACATTTGATAAAGATAGCATGCTAGACATTGTACCTTCATTGTTGGCTGTCTCCTCCTGAGTCAAGGCATAAACTCGGGTTAGTACACGCTGCTGCTGCTGCTGCTGCTGCTGCTGATGCTGGGGCAGGTGCTGATTCGGCCTCCGGGGTTCTGGGCAGGCACGAGAGTAATGACCCTTCCTCTGGCAGTTGTAGCAAGTCACGTCGGCAGCTCGACACATATTAGCTTCGTGGATTATCCCGCATGCTCAGGGGCAGATCTAGCAAATATAATGAGGGGGGCCTCATTATTTAATGAAAAAATATAAAATATCATAACGAAAAATACAAATACAAAGACATACCTTCATAATCGTTCTTTACGAGTTTTCATGGCCTGATATCGCTCGATAATAGCATCATTACTAATTTTCAAGAAGGTTTCTTTTTCAAATTTATCTCATTTGAGATATTTCCACAAACACTTTGTTGATGGGATATTTTTTTAAAAATATCTCTCCATATCTGATATACAAAAAAAAAATATTATAAATATACAATCAATAAAATTT
Organism: Striga asiatica; assembly: GCA_008636005.1. Lineage (NCBI taxonomy): Eukaryota > Viridiplantae > Streptophyta > Magnoliopsida > Lamiales > Orobanchaceae > Striga > Striga asiatica. The sequence continues at coordinate 309,211 of BKCP01000780.1, read as the reverse complement.
TCTATTTCGGCATATCACGCTTTAAAGAGTTATAATCATCTTAGAGATTGAATTTGTAATTTATACGTAAAAAGAATGTATTTATCACTACCTAAAAAATAAAGAATAATATTTTTTATCTCCACCCAAATAAACATAAAATAATTTCGTTACCTCGCAAGTCGTCTTCTCGAACAATTGGAACAAAAATTTATAAGCTTTGTGAATCTTTTCTCTCTTCCCCTCTCCTCTTTTCCCTCTTCTCTCTCTTTTCCTTTGTCTCTGTAACTCTGTTCTTACGTGAAGTTCTTGTGTGAAGTTAAAAGTATCAGCCTTTATTATTTGTTTGTTAAATCTATGTAATACTAATTTTTTTGTTAAAGCCTTATTATTTGGGCTTAAAATTAGATTTGTTTTTTTTAATGGACATATTATATGGGCTATATATAATTATATATATGTCATTTTTGTTAAAGCCTTATTATTTGGGCTTATAATTAGATTTGTTTTTTTTTTAATAGGCATATTATGGTTTTTTTTCCCGTGTGGACCTAGGCCCACACTGGTCTCCATAAGGCTCCGCCTTTGCGCATGCTCTACACGGCGGTGATCCTGTTGGGAACTGGTGGATAGGCTGAACATTTTTTGCCACGGGCTGATGCTGGTGAGGGCGGTGACCATGATTAGGGCGCTTTCCCTTCTTACGGTTCTGATGATCGTTCTTCCTCTTGTTAGAGCTAGAGGATGAGGGAGCTGGAGCATAAGGGACTAGATACTTATAAGGTAGCTGAGGGAAGATCGGCGGCTGATAGGATGGTGGGGGAATGGCTGGTGGTGCAATCTGAACATGCTCCGAAGCATGGTAGTACGAGGGAGCTGGCGCTATCGGAATGAGGCAGCTCTCCACTTCCTGTGCCCGACTCACAGTGTCAGCATAGGACATCAAACAGTGACTCCCAACTAGCTCACGGATCCTCTGGTTCAGCCCCTTCAGAAATTTATGGGCCTTCTTCTCGTCAGTGTTCACCATCTCACGAGCGAAGATGCTCATTCTGGTGAAGTTGCGTATGTAGTCATCCACGCTAGCGTTGCCCTGCTGCAGATGCCAGAAATCGTGCTCCATCCGGTTACAGAAACTCTGCGGTAGGAACTTGCCCCAGAAAACTTCCTTCATCTGATCCCAAGTAATGGCATTACGCTCGGCCACTGTCTTCAAAGCCCAGTAGTCAAGCCACCAATCGGATGCATCCGCCTTCATCTGAAAAGCGGCAAGAGAGACGCGGTTCACATTCGAGAGAGGAAGCCCCGCAAAGATCTTATCGAGCTCTTTCATCAACTCAAGCACCGCGGTGGGTTCCTCGGTCCCCAAGATGTTAGGTGGGTGCATGCTCTGGAATTGGACTAGGAGTCTCGGGAAATCCAGATTCAGATTAGGCGGAGCCTGCTGATGAGGTGGGGATGGAGGCGGGGTTGCCTGACGGTTGTTGCGGGTGTTGCGAGTGTTACGATGAGCCATAGTTTTAGATTGAATAGGCCGAAAAGAATTTAGCACAAAATAATATTCTAGAGTTCATCATTAAACACTAAAGTCTAAAAAATAACAAACGGTGGATAAATTTTCCTAAGCCCCATATAAGACATGCAAAACAACAAAACTCATACCTCGAGTTGGCGCGGTGAGACGAAAGCGAGTGGTCGAATGGTCATTAAATACACTAATAATAGAGATAGTCTACAGAAACGCAGACTAGCTCTCATACCACACTTAATGCTCCGTTTTATTTTAAAGAATTTACCGAATTTATTTATAAAAATTAGAGCTATTTTTTCGCAAAATTCCAATTTAAAACTTTAATAATCAACGGGCGCTACTTAACTACCAGCAACAATTAAACAAATGCGAACAATTAGATAGAACCTAAACATGCATAAATTAACTGATATGAGAATAATACCAAATTATTCATAAGCCTCAAACCATCCAGAAAGTTCAACATGAATCAACGGTTTATCCAAACATAATCATGGTGTTCAAAGCGGAAGTATAAATAATAATAAAAAAAAATAAAAACAAGTAGTTCAACGTAGATAGTCATAAGCGGAAGCAAAAAGACACATCAACTAATGACCACCACTCAATCGTCTTCTCGCCGCCGCCGCCAGCCATGCTCAACCTACACAGAGGAAGAGGAGACAAAGAGAAAAGAAATGGGGGTGAGCAAACCATTATGCTCACCACTATCGCAAAGTATATCCCGCCTAAAGATTCAAAACTATAAATAATGTATGCATTGAATCTAGGTCTAACTCTGTAACGCCCCACTTTATTTTGAAAGATTTATCGAATTAATTTAATAAAACTCACAATAAATTTTTCGCAGATCCCAATTAAATAAAACTTAGTGGGCGCTACTTATTTTACCAAAAACTTTTATCCGAAAATGCCAATACATCAGATACAGACATCATACACGAATAATAAGTCATAACCAAACTAGCATTCATTAAGTTCCAACTTATCAAAAGATAATTCATAATTCTCGAGTTCAAACGACATAACTCAAAATATCCAAATTTCAACATGAGTTCATGAACTAAGCGGAAGCATAATTAATAAAACAATAATAAAGGACATAACCACCACCCGTCTTGTCTCGTCACCCGCTGACTGCTTAACCTGCATCAGTTACGAGCAGGTGGGAGTGAGTACAGTTAACTATCGTACTCACACTATGCATATTAATAACATAATAATGGTATGGTCGCAGCATGAACATAAACAATAAAATCATGTCACATCTCTAGCCACATCAATGACTATAGTCTCATCAAAGACTCACTCATGTACATCTATGCTCATCACAGCTAAGCCATGGCATATCAGTGAAACATGGGAGTGCGTGCCACATCAATGACACGGCCTTCTCATAGGTCTTAATGAGATTTACCTCAAAGGTAACCGTATCTTATTATACGGGGACAACCGTAACGATAGCCATCAAGCTCACATCGATAGGCTACATGCTCACATGCATACATAGATCATACCCATTTAACATCTTTAAAACACATATGCATAGTTAATTTTTGAATAACCCACCTGGATTTCGGATTGATAATAATCCAAAGCAATGGGAGTGGGTCGAGGCTGGACTCCTCAATTACCTACATTGAGTCAAGATGCTACAATCAACATCTATCTTGACTTTAAACGGAAAACACAAAACAGACCTAGTCGAACTTGTTTCGACTAAGTAGTTCGTGAAGTCCTGTGGACGTTGGAACATTAAGACTCGGCATTAAACCCGACCAAACCACATAAGGGAGTTCATATAAATCCATCCAAGGATGGACCAAGACAAACTCACATCAAAACGAAAAGCAAGTCGATTCCCAATTTTGAATTCAAAATCATGTCTCGAGAATAGCAATCATTAATCACATGAAAATAGATGGTCAGGCTACCCTACGACTTAAGCTCTGAAATTTTGCCCAAAATTACATCTCCCAGAAATTAGTAAAGCCACAAAATTTCAGCTTCAAACTCAAAGCACATAAATTTATAAAATTCCTACAAGAATTCAGCAAAAACGAACATGAAATTATATCTGAACCTAATGAATGAATCAGGACTTGAAAATTTAAACTCACAAGCTACAGCAAGATATAGACAACATGTAAAAATCTCAGCCTTGGACATTATCTGTGCTTATTTTAAAAATTCCGACAAGATTCAGCAGTTATCAAATTTAAATCAAAATCGAATTAAATTGGACTCCAAAAATTCCCATCTTTTAACATCATGAATATACAAATAAAATAAGCATCTAAGTCAAGTTTCAGAATTTTTCAATGAAGAACCGATTTTTAATAATTGGTACAACTTTCAGCAGAAACAGAAAACAAGTCATTAACCATATCAAATTCAACCCAAAAATTCTAAAAACTTAACACAGTACAAAAACAATTTATTAAGCATTAAACAATATTCTGATCAGAATTCACTTTAATTATTAAAAATAGCTACAGGCCTCTAAAAATTACGAAATTTTTACACAAGGTGGAAATGAAAAGATAACATATGACTCAAAATTTCAAGTCATTCCGAGCAGTGTGCGAGTTTTAAAAATTCAAACACTAAAACAGCGACATATATGCTCGGCAACATAGCAATTAATTCATAACATGAAATTTCTCGTCCGAGGCCTTCTCGTAAGACCAAGGACTCGACTTTGTTCCAATATCCATTGACTTACACGACTTTCGAGGTCTCGTTCAATTTCTCATAATTGAAGAGATCCCGAACAACATAAACGACACATAAAATCATATCTTTCATATAAATTCACGATTTTCACATATTCTCTAATCGAACACATATATCGAACATATAATCACATAACTTATACGAATTCACATATCATCATATAACACAACGATAATTACGTAAAATAAACGGGAAGACGGGTCTCGATACCGTTCTCAAGAATCGGGCGAGAAGGGTTTGAACGAGCTCAACGGAAAACTCATCTCGCGAAAGAGGAGAGCTCGTCGCACGGGAGGAGAAAGTGCCTCGCTGCTGCTGGGTCACGAGCTCGTCGGGGCCCTCGGTGTTCAATAAAGGCCTCGAACGGCTGCCGTTATTCTCGCACGAGCTAGAAAGGGTTGTTGCTACTGTCCGGCTTTTCTTCTCGGCAGGTGAATCGATCTTGGACGTGGTTTCCTCTCAGGCTGGTCGGGAGTCGTCTGTGCAAATGACGCCACTACTGATCGGGAAAAGAGGTGCTCGAGCCTTCCCTGCGACACGTGAACGGAGGGCTGCTCGCTGGAAGAATCCTTGCCCGGACAGAGGAATCCCGCATAAATGGTCCCGACGATGAACTGAGGGGATGACGGGCGATCGAAGGGCTGGAGTTAATCGCACGATGGGGCTGGTGGTGCGCACGAACAGGAAGAAGACGTCACTGCTGGACTCGGGGAATCTCAGGTGCGCTGCTGCTGGGTGTATAGCCGGAGGAGGAGGGCTCGCGGAGGAGTGCAGCGGCGACGGCGGCTCGCGAAGGTGCAGTTGCAGGCGGCGGTAGGGAGGGTGATGGCGCGACGGAGCTTTCTTATGAGAGAAGATGAGAGATTTATGGCGACGGGCGATTCTCGCTGTGAACAGACACGACGGGAGGAGAAGGGAGGGAGATGGAAACGATGAACGAGGGTCGTGAGATTTTTATTTCCTCTGATTCTGCTGATATGAGGAGGATGACGAGAGAACAAAAAGCTGCGCGTGAATGAGGTTGAGGGGAGAGGATTAAAGGCACGATTTTTATTATGCAATTAGGGTTAATCCTTTCCTAATCTTCAAGACACCCACACACACACTAATGGGCGGACCGGGTCGGGGCTGGAGCGTGGTTCGGGCTCGCGGGTTTCTCAATTTATCGGGCCGTCATGTGCGTGAGTTTCGAAGACTCGGGTTCTCGGGCTCGATTTCGCAATTAAAAATAAACCGGACAAAATCTATTTTATTACACACATTATTTAATAATAATAATAGTAATAATAATACAAGTACACATTTAGGCAAATAATTACAATTAGACATTAAATAAATATTCATAATACTATTAATAATAATGACAATAAATAATAATAATAAAAATAAATAATCATTATAATAATCCCAATAGATCTATAATTAAACGGGGCGCTACAAACTCCCTATTCGGCCCAATCGCAAACCTCCTATGTACATACAACAAACCTTCTGACCAGACATTGGCAAGGATGTAACTGGAAACCTTCCCACCCCGGATACAACGTCTAAGGGATCCTTTCAGGAGACAGTGGAGCTGTTCTCCCCCCTCCCGGATACAACAGTTCTGGGCGTCCTCCTCCCGGATACAACAGACAGGTGACATCTCACTGCTTATGCATTCGTCAAAAGCACTAACAACGGGACACCTAGACTAGGGTTCTCATGCATACAAAATCTATTGAGACAAACATCTATACGAAATAATGAGTGCTATAATTATAGATACAACGTAAATGTATCCACCTGATTGTAGCGATAAATTCACAATACAAGACTCGAAAGGTAGAATTAGAGTCAACACTTCGGAACACCTACAAGAAATCAAGATAACTCTCGATTGCAACTAATCCAACGATCACACAAACTTAGTTGAATCCGTCGACTAAGTGGCTCGTGGAATTATGGAACGGTCGACTCGACTAAAAAACAAAAGCGAAAACACACAAAAAGGTCATCTCATGATATACTTAGCCAATGATCATGAAATTCAAACCTCTTACAAAGCATGCTAAGGGGACCTCATATATTAAAATTTATGCGAAAATTCAAACGTTAACATATTCATTCAATAAAATCGAGTAAACTGATAATTAACCATCATTTTCTAGATGACTAGGTAAATGAACGAATTTTGATTTGAAATTTGAAAACGTAATAGACATCACTGAGTATATCAAAATCACCAAGTTTCAGCCATATCACTTGAACATGCGATTTGATAAAAATAAAACACAATGTCATAAAAAACATGTACGAATTTAATGTCTGACTTAATGAATGATTTAAGACCCACAAATTTTATACAATTAATTTAATCATGATGGGAACAACATATAAAATTTTCAGTTAAAAACACTGAACACATGAATTACGAAAATTATTGCAAGTTTCAGCAGAATTCATGATTTCAATAAGAACCTAACATAATGAATTCAATAAATCCTGGAATTTTTACATCACATAGAAAATTATCAAATGAGCATATAAACTAAGTTTTAGGCATTTTCATTAAAGAACCAATTTTACACGATTTGTACAAGATTCAGCAGAAATAATCAAATAAGCATTTACCCTAGCCATTGTATTCCAAAAATTATAAAAGTTTAGCACAAGGTCAATATTCATCAGGAGAACAGCATATCCAAAATTTAGGATTTTTGGGCAACAACTCAAATTATCACGAATTTAACAATCCACAACAACATCAATATATTCAAAAAATTTGTAACTTAAGATCTACAACTCCAAATGACACAAGGTCAAGATCAACATCACAAGGAGAAAAAATTTTCCAAACTCCATGAGATATCCACGAGTTATCATCAGATCATTCGGGTTTCAAAATAAACTCCAAAGGTCCATGATATCATATATAAATAATACATATTTTAACATATTAATTTCAAACACTATATATTATCACATATTCAACATGAACACATCTAATACAATAATAATTAATGGAGTATAGAAAATATACCAAACACCAAGGGGATGACACGAACAAGGCTCGATCACGGGAAGGCTCGGTTTCCGATGTTTGATTCCTAAGGGCGGGGAACTCGTCCGCTTGTGCTCGACGTTGGAGGCGGCTCGCACGGATGAGGAGGATGTCCAGAGGTGGCTTGTGAAGTTTGTCGGGCGTGCGAGGAAGGTGACCGGAAGTTGCAGCGAATGGTTAGGCTCGGCTTGCTCGCGGGGAAGGTGCGGCTCGGCGTCTGTGCATGCGGGCAGAGCGAGGGTTGGGGCGATGGAGATGACCGGCGTTTCGTGCGAGCTTTTCTGGCGAAATGGAAGTGGGAGGAGGGAGGGAGAGAGTTAGAGAGGATGCTGATTTTTTATTTTTATTTTTTTTTAGGGAGAGAGAAGGAAGTGGCGTGAGGGAGGTGAGGGAATGAGGGAGTTTCCTCGTTTTAATGGCTAAGATTGTAACCTCTCCTTATTAATTGGTCAAAGGAACAAATTATGGGATAGGATTTGATTTGAATTTAAATTCAAAAGTCTTCTAGAAAAACAATGCATGCATGGTGATAAGAGGGGAAAACCGGTTTTTGGGGCGAGCTGGAGGGCGTGGGCTTTCGAGCGGGTCGCGGGTCGCGGTTGCTCGGCTCTCGGTTCGGCTTGGACGCTTACTTAGTTCAACATCCGAATAGAAATGATTATTCGGTTCGCTCGAAAATTTAAAATATAATTCGATCCGGCTCGGTCGACAATATGATTAAATTACAATTCGGCTCGGAAATGAAATTATTAAATCACACAATTAGACGAATTAAGAGCATATAATCGAAATAAAATAATAGAGCACAAATAATATAAATCTGGAAAATGAAATAAATAATAATAATAATCTCCAAATAATTCGGAACAAATGGGGCGCTACATCCATGAACAGCCGCTGTCTAGTCCCGCCGCGAGCCCGTCCCGAGGAACCGTGTGAACGGCGTGACCAACGATCATTTGTCCAAATTTGAATAGTACCAAGGCCATACACGAGTAGCCGAGATCCACCGTGGACGAGGAGATCTGAGGGTAGTCGTGCCCTTTTTCGACCGAGGCCCTAAATCCGATCCGATCTCTCCATACTTGTAGATTCCCGAAGAGTAGTAAATTTCTAAACCTATGTTGAATTTCTTTCTTAAGAATTTTGCTTAGAATTAAATTGGAGAAGATTATTGTGTTTTATTTGAGAACAATAGTGGATTTTTGGAACTCTCTTTTGTGCATAAAATTTTGATTTATTCATGTGAAATCTATCGGTTTTTATGCCTTGAACTGATGTCTTGAGATCCCTGAGTGTTTGCCATTGCTTATATATTTTTAAGCCTTAAAAGTCCTTATTGGGACCCTTGATATTGTGCATTAAAACCCCGAGTTGAAACCCCTTTGGTGTACCTTTGAACCTCAAGTCGAGCCCTAACAGGAAGCAGCCATACGCGAGGGATGGTCGGGTCCGTGCGCCCGTGACGAGAGGCGCTAGAGTCCAGCGTGCAGCCAAGTAGCGACCGGGAGATGCTTCGTCGATGGTGCCACACACAAGTGAGAGTGCAGCCGCATCATGTCTGTCGGCAGCCTCCGGGTTGCCAGTGGGCCGCGCGGATGTTGCTGCATGTCGCGCGTAGCGTGTCATGTCACAACGTAGTCGAGCGCTCGTGTGTTGCCTAGACAACTGGCATTCCGTGTGCGAGCAGCACCAGTCACCCCCAAGCGTGCACGGAATCCTTAAGCCAGCGTGCGGTCCGAGGTCCCAGCAACCCCACAACACGTCTCCGAGCAAGCAAGCGCGCATCCCAGCGCTCCGCGTTCAGTAGCGTGTAGTGCCCGGTTCGAATAAAAAGAGTCGACTTGCTTTATTCTTTGTGATGATTGGCTTTATGAATTTATTTTAGTTGCTCGACTAAATTATTTTAGTAAGCTTATAGACTAGTTATGATGTTACCGTTTTCTTATTCCAATAAGGTAAATTAATTTGGGTAGATGTTCATGTCTACTGAAATTATTCGAATTAGTTAATTCTTCGTCAATCAGAATTCATTCGTTTTTCTTCTGTTTCCGAGAATGATCATCTTGAAAATTATTGTTTTGCATAATTTTGTTTAATCTCGATCTTTTGGGAATTTGTACTATTTCACTTTGCAAATAAAAATTATTAATCGATTTATTCTCTTAGCTTTTGTTGCACTTTTTCAGTGTATAATTCTCTTCAGAGCCGAGGTCTTCAAAGATGTAAAGCTTCATTCATTTTATAACTCCTCTTGTGGTTAAATCCATTATGACTTTTCATGCAAGAAAATATTTCTTTAAATATTCTTCTTAGCTAACTGTACAAATATCTCAATAGCATTTGAAAATTCAAAAAAATTCAAATTTGTAACTCCAATTTCTTATGACCATGATTGTTGGCATTAAAATCACTTCATTTCCCTCATTCTTTGCTCTTGCAAAACCGAAATACAGAAAGCTTAAGTAGAATTTTTGCCTTAGTAAATTTCAGCAAACTCTCCTCCCTCTCACGTTTTATTCACGGCCAAAAAACCTCTTACCTTTGTAATTTTTCTCGGCAATCAAAGCATGCTCCACAAGGCCACCGAGACCACAACACGCACCATCTTTACCGAGAGTCACGCCCGAAGTCTCGTTCGCTCGCAGCAGCTCGCTAGCCATCATCCACGCGTGGCAGAGAGGAAGTGCCCCGAGAGCCGCTGCACTTTTTGGCCGAGTCGCACGTAGTCGTCGAGGGTCGAAGTACAACCGAGGATTTGTTTTCAAATTTTATTTTTCAACTGAGCTTGTAGATTCCCGAAGGAAGGTAGTTCGACGAACCTCCTTTTTATTTTTATGCTGGTGTTGAAATCGTTGGTTTAAATCGTGCTCGTTGAATCAAAATTTAGTGTTTGCGGTAGGAATATTTTTTGGTTTTTCTATTGTGTGTGATTGTGAAAGTCATGTGGATTGGGAACTCTCGTTGTTACCTTTTTGTTGTTGGGTTCAAGTGTTGAATTATTATTTCGAGCTGTCGTCTTGTGTGGTTGACATTCGGTTAATCGTGCCTTAAGGTTTCAAATATTTCGTGAAAATAATAAAGTTGTGTTGAGCCTTGAAACCCTTGTGTTGTATGTTGTTTCGTCGCTGTTTTTGATCTCTAAAACTCAGTCGAATGATTTTAAACCCTTCATGTGATTTGACGTTCAGTTTCTTAGGTTTCATATAGAACAAGAATCAGGAGTCTATCATTTTTATATTGAAATTTATGTTCGAAATATAGTTTCTGTGCGGTAAGTTTTTATCGTCAATCAGTGTTGCATGCAGTCTGTTTTACTTTGTTGTTTTGAACCTTTACTTGTGACTTGACACTTTTAATATCTTCCAAAGAATGGTAGATCTGTCTCTTATTGTAATGCCCCGTTTGATTATGGAATATTTGGGAACTATTTATTATTATTATTATTATTGAATGTCTAATCTTATTTAATTGTCAAATTGCGTTTAAATGCCTAATTGTCTAAGTGTTATTATTATTTAAATAAAATGTGTGTATATGTATTATTATTAATATTAATATTTTATATTTAATTGTGTGTATTATTTTAAAGAATTTACCACACTTAAAATGGTATTATTTTATATTTAATTGTGTGTATTATTATTTAAATAAAATGTGTGTCTAGCTCTCATACCACACTTAATGACCCGTTTTATTTTAAAGAATTTACCGAATTTATTTATAAAAATCAGAGATATTTTTTTGCAAAATTCCAATTTTAAAACTTTAATAATCAACGGGCGCTACTTAACTACCAGCAACAATTAAACAAATGCTAACAATTAGATAGAACCTAAACAAGCATAAACTAACTGATATGAGAATAATACCAAATTATTCATAAGTCTCAAACCATCCAGAAAGTTCAAAATGAATCAACGGTTTATCCAAACATAATCATGGTGTTCAAAGCGGAAGTATAAATAATAATAAAAAAAAAAAACAAGTAGTTCAACGTAGATAGTCATAAGCGGAAGCAAAAAGACACATCAACTAATGACCACCACTCGATCGTCTTCTCGCCGCCGCCGCCAGCCATGCTCAACCTACACAGAGGAAGAGGAGACAAAGAGAAAAGAAATGGGGGTGAGCAAACCATTATGCTCACCACTATCGCAAAGTATATCCCGCCTAAAGATTCAAAACTATAAATAATGTATGCATTGCATCTAGGTCTAACTCTGTAACGCCCCACTTTATTTTGAAAGATTTATCGAATTAATTTAATAAAAATCACAATAAATTTTTCGCAAATCTCAATTAAATAAAACTTAGTGGGCGCTACTTATTTTACCAAAAACTTTTATCCGAAAATGCCAATACATCAGATACAGACATCATACACGAATAATAAGTCATAACCAAACTAGCATTCATTAAGTTCCAACTTATCAAAAGATAATTCATAATTCTCGAGTTCAAACGACATAACTCAAAATATCCAAATTTCAACATGAGTTCATGAACTAAGCGGAAGCATAATTAATAAAACAATAATAAAGGACATAACCACCACCCGTCTTGTCTCGTCACCCGCCGACTGCTTAACCTGCATCAGTTACGCGCAGGTGGGAGTGAGTACAGTTAACTATCGTACTCACACTATGCATATGAATAACATAATAATGGTATGGTCGCAGCATGAACATAAACAATAAAATCATGTCACATCTCTAGCCACATCAATGACTATAGTCTCATCAAAGACTCACTCATGTACATCTATGCTCATCACAGCTAAGCCATGCCATATCAGTGAAACATGGGAGTGCGTGCCACATCAATGACACGGCCTTCTCATAGGTCTTAATGAGATTTACCTCAAAGGTAACCGTATCTTATCATACGGGGACAACCGTAACGATAGCCATCAAGCTCACATCGATAGGCTACATGCTCACATGCATATATAGATCATACCCATTTAACATCTTTAAAACACATACGCATAGTTAATTTTTGAATAACCCACCGGGATTCCGGATTGATAATAATCCAAAGCAATGGGAGTGGGTCGAGGCTGGACTCTTCAATTACCTAAATTGAGTCAAGATGCTACAATCAACAGCTATCTTGACTTTAAACGGAAAACACAAAACAGACCTAGTCGAACTTGTTTCGACTAAGTAGTTCGTGAAGTCCTGTGGACGTTGGAACATTAAGACTCGGCATTAAACCTGACCAAACCACATAAGGGAGTTCATATAAATCCATCCAAGGATGGACCAAGACAAACTCACATCAAAATGAAAAGCAAGTCGATTTCCAATTTTCAATTCAAAATCATGTCTCGAGAATAGCAATCATTAATCACATGAAAATAGATGGTCAGGCTACCCTACGACTTAAGCTCTGAAATTTTGCCCAAAATTACATCTCCCAGAAATTAGTAAAGCCACAAAATTTCAGCTTCAAACTCAAAGCACATAAATTTATAAAATTCCTACAAGAATTCAGCAAAAACGAACATGAAATTATATCTGAACCTCATGAATGAATTAGGACATGAAAATTTAAACTCACAAGCTACAGCAGAATATAGACAACATGTAAAAATCTCAGCCTTGGACATTATCTGTGCTAATTTTAAAAATTTCGACAAGATTCAGTAGTTATCAAATTTAAATCAAAAACGAATTAAATTGGACTCCAAAAATTCCCATCTTTTAACATCATGAATATACAAATAAAATAAGCATCTAAGTCAAGTTTCAGAACTTTTCAATGAAGAACCGATTTTTAATAATTGATAAAACTTTCAGCAGAAACAGAAAACAAGTCATTAACCATATCAAATTCAACTCAAAAATTCTAAAAACTTAACACAGCACACAAACACACCAGAAGCACAACATACTAAAATTTCAGCTCATTTGAATTACAAAACAATTTATTAAGCATTAAACAATATTCTGATCAGAATTCACTTTAATTATTAAAAATAGCTACAGGCCTCTAAAAATTACGAAATTTTTACACAAGGCTGGAAATGAAAAGATAACATATGACCCAAAATTTAAAGTCATTCCGAGCAGTGTGCGAGTTTTAAAAATTCAAACACCAAAACAGCGACATATATGCTCGACAACTTAGCAATTAATTCATAACATGAAATTTCTCGTCCGAGGCCTTCTCGTAAGACCAAGGACTCGACTTTGTTCCAATATCCATTGACTTACATGACTTCGAGGTCTCGTTCAATTTCTCATAATTGAAGAGATCCCGAACAACATAAACGACACATAAAATCATATCTTTCATATAAATTCACGATTTTAACATATTCTCTAATCGAACACATATATCGAACATATAATACATAACTTATACGAATTCACATATCATCATATAACACAACGATAATTACGTAAAATAAATGGGAAGACGGGTCTCGATACCGTTCTCAAGAATCGGGCGAGAAGGGTTCGAACGGGCTCAACGGAAAACTCGTCTCGCGAAAGAGGAGAGCTCGTCGCACGGGAGGAGAAAGTGCGTCGCTGCTGCTGGGTCACGAGCTCGTCGGGGCCCTCGGTGTTCAATAAAGGCCTCGAACGGCTGCCGTTATTCTCGCACGAGCTAGAAAGGGTTGTTGCTACTGTCCGGCTTTTCTTCTCGGCAGGTGAATCGGTCTTGGACGTGGTTTCCTCTCAGGCTGGTCGGGAGTCGTCTGTGCAAATGACGCCACTACTGATCGGGAAAAGAGGTGCTCCAGCCTTCCCTGCGACACGTGAACGGAGGGCTGCTCGCTGGAAGAATCCATGCCCGGACAGAGGAATCCCGCACAAATGGTCCCGGCGATGAACTGAGGGGATGACGGGCGATCGAAGGGCTGGAGTTAATCGCACGATGGGGCTGGTGGTGCGCACGAACAGGAAGAAGACGTCACTGCTGGACTCGGGGAATCTCAGGTGTGCTGCTGCTGGGTGTATCGCCGGAGGAGGAGGGCTCGCGGAGGAGTGCAGCGGCGACGGTGGCTCGCGGAGGTGCAGTTGCAGGCGGCGGTGAGGGAGGGTGATGGCGCGACGGAGCTTTCTTATGAGAGAAGATGAGAGATTTATGGCGACGGGCGATTCTCGCTGTGAACAGACACGACGGGAGGAGAAGGGAGGGAGATGGAAACGATGAACGAGGGTCGTGAGATTTTTATTTCCTCTGATTCTGCTGATATGAGGAGGATGATGAGAGAACAAAAAGCTGCGCGTGAATGAGGTTGAGGGGAGAGGATTAAAGGCACGGTTTTTATTATGCAATTAGCGTTAATCCTTTCCTAATCTTCAAGACACCCACACACACACTCATGGGCGGACCGGGTCGGGGCTTGAGCGTGGTTCGGGCTCGCGGGTTTCTCAATTTATCGGGCCGGTTCATGCGTGTGAGTTTCGAAGACTCGAGTTCTCGGGCTCGATTTTGCAATAAAAAATAAACCGGACAAAATCTATTTTATTACACACATTATTTAATAATAATAATAGTAATAATAATACAAGTACACATTTAAGCAAATAATTACAATTAGACATTAAATACATATTCATAATACTATTAATAATAATGACAATAAATAATAATAATAAAAACAAATAATCATTATAATAATCCCAATAAATCTATAATTAAACGGGGCGCTACAAACTCCCTATTCGGCCCAATTGCAAACCTCCTATGTACATACAACAAACCTTCTGACCAGACATTGGCAAGGATGTAACTGGAAACCTTCCCACCCCGGATACAACGTCTACGGGATCCTTTCAGGAGACAGTGGAGCTGTTCCTCCCGGGATACAACAGTTCAGGGCGTCCTCCTCCCGGATACAACAGACAGGTGACCTCTCACTGCTTATGCATTCGTCAAAAGCACTAACAACGGGACACCTAGACTAGGGTTCTCATGCATACAAAATCTATTGAGACAAACATTTATACGAAAAAATGAGTGCTAAAATTATAGATACAACGTAAATGTACCCACCTGATTGTAGCGATAAATTCACAATACAAGACTCGAAAGGTAGAATTAGAGTCAACACTTTGGAACACCTACAAGAAATCACGACAACTCTCGATTGCAACTAATCCAACGATCACACAAACTTAGTTGAATCCGTCAACTAAGTGGCTCGTGGAAGATTCTCGTGGAATTATGGAACGGTCGACTCGACTAAAAAACAAAAGCGAAAACACACAAAAAGGTCATCTCATGATATACTTAGCCAATGATCATGAAATTCAAACCTCTTATAAAGCATGCTAAGGGGACCTCATATATTAAAATTTATGCGAAAATTCAAATGTTAACATATTCATTCAATGAAATCGAGCAAATTGATAATTAACCATCATTTTCTAGATGACTAGGTAAATGAACGAATTTTGATTTGAAATTTGAAAACGTAATAGACATCACTGAGTATATCAAAATCACCAAGTTTCAGCCATATCACTTGAACATGCGATTTGATAAAAATAAAACACGATGTCATAAAAAATATGTACGAATTTAATGTCTGACTTAATGAATGATTTAAGACCCAAAAATTTTATACAACTAATTTAATCATGATGGGAACAACATATAAAATTTTCAGGTAAAAACACTGAACACATGAATTACGAAAATTATTGCAAGTTTCAGCAGAATTCATGATTTCAATAAGAACCTAACATAATGAATTCAATAAATCCTGGAATTTTTACATCACATAGAAAATTATCAAATGAGCATATAAACCAAGATTTAGGCATTTTCATTAAAGAACTAATTTTACACGATTTGTACAAGATTTAGCAGAAATAATCAAATAAGCATTTACCCTAGCCATTGTATTCCAAAAATTATAAAAGTTTAGCACAAGGTCAATATTCATCAGGAGAACAACATATCCAAAATTTAGGATTTTTGGGCAACAACTCAAATTATCACGAATTTAACAATCCAGAACAACATCAATATATTCAAAAATTTGTAACTTAAGATCTACAACTCTAAATGACACAAGGTCAAGATCAACATCACAAGGAGAAAAAATTTTCCAAACTCCATGAGATATCCACGAGTTATCATCAGATCATTCGGGTTTCAAAATAAACTCCAAAGATCCATGATATCATATAAAAATAATACATATTTTAACATATTAATTTCAAACACTATATATTATCACATATTCAACATGAACACATCTAATACAATAATAATTAATGGAGTATAGATAATATACCAAACACCAAGGGGAGGACACGAACAAGGCTCGATCACGGGAAGGCTCGGTTTTCGATGTTTGATTCCTAAGGGCGGGGAACTCATCCGCTTGTGCTCGACGTTGGAGGCGGCTCGCACAGATGAGGAGGATGTCCAGAGGTGGCTTGTGAAGTTGGTCGGGCGTGCGAGGAAGGTGACCGGAAGTTGCAGCGAATGGTTAGGCTCGGCTTGCTCGCGGGGAAGGCGCGGCTCGGCGTCTGTGCATGCGGGCAGAGCGAGGGTTGGGGCGATGGAGATGACTGGCATTTCGTGCGAGCTTTTCTGGCGAAATGGAAGAGGGAGGAGTGAGGGAGAGAGTTAGAGAGGATGCTGATTTTTTATTTTTATTTTTTTTTAGGGAGAGAGAAGGAAGTGGCGTGAGGGAGGTGAGGGAATGAGGGAGTTTCCTCGTTTTAATGGCTAAGATTGTAACCTCTCCTTATTAATTGGTCAAAGGCACAAATTATGGGATAGGATTTGATTTGAATTTAAATTCAAAAGTCTTCAAGAAAAACAATGCATGCATGGTGATAAGAGGGGAAAACCGGTTTTTGGGGCGAGCTGGAGGGCGTGGGTTTTCGAGCGGGTCGCGGGTCGCGGTCGCTCGACTCTCAGTTCGGCTTGGACGCTTACTTAGTTCAACATCCGAATAGAAATGATTATTCGGTTCGCTCGAAAATTTAAAATATAATTTGATCCGGCTCGGTCGACAATATAATTAAATTACAATTCGGCTCGGAAATAAAATTATTAAATCACACAATTAGACGAGTTACGAGCATATAATCGAAATAAAATAATAGAGCACAAATAATATAAATCTGGAAAATGAAATAAATAATAATAATAATCTCCAAATAATCTGGAACAAATGGGGCGCTACATCCATGAACAGCCGCTGTCTAGTCCCGCCGCGAGCCCGTCCCGAGGAACCGTGTGAACGGCGTGACCAACGAGCCTTTGTCCAAATTTGAATAGTACCAAGGCCATACACGAGTAGCCGAGATCCACCGTGGACGAGGAGATCTGAGGGTAGTCGTGCCCTTTTTCGACCGAGGCCCTAAATCCGATCCGATCTCTCCATACTTGTAGATTCCCGAAGAGTAGTAAATTTCTAAACCTATGTTGAAGTTCTTTCTTAAGAATTTTGCTTAGAATTAAATTGGAGAAGATTATTGTGTTTTATCTGAGAACAATAGTGGATTTTTGGAACTCTCTTTTGTGCATAAAATTTTGATTTATTCATGTGAAATCTATCGGATTTTATGCCTTGAACTGATGTCTTGAGATCCCTGAGTGTTTGCCATTGCTTATATATTTTTAAGCCTTAAAAGTCCTTATTGGGACCCTTGATATTGTGCATTAAAACCCCGAGTTGAAACCCCTTTGGTGTACCCTTGAACCTCAAGTTGAGCCCTAACAGGAAGCAGCCATACGCGAGGGATGGTCGGGTCCGTGCGCCCGTGACGAGAGGCGCTAGAGTCCAGCGTGCAGCCAAGTAGCGACCGGGAGATGCTTCGTCGATGGTGCCACACACAAGTGAGAGTGCAGCCGCATCATGTCTGTCGGCAGCCTCCGGGTTGCCAGTGGGCCGCGCGGATGTTGCTGCATGTCGCGCGTAGCGTGTCATGTCACAACGTTGTCGAGCGCTCGTGTGCTGCCTAGACAACTGGCATTCCGTGTGCGAGAAGCACCAGTCACCCCCAAGCGTGCGCGGAATCCTTAAGCCAGCGTGCGGTCCGAGGTCCCAGCAACCCCACAACACGTCTCCGAGCAAGCAAGCGCGCATCCCAGCGCCCCGCGTTCAGGAGCGTGTAGTGCCCTGTTCGAATAAAAAGAGTCGACTTGCTTTATTCTTTGTGATGATTGGCTTTATGAATTTATTTTAGTTGCTCGACTAAATTATTTTAGTAAGCTTATAGATTAGTTATGATGTTACCAATTTATTATTCCAATAAGGTAAATTAATTTGGGTAGATGTTCATGTCTACTGAAATTATTCGAATTAGTTAATTCTTCGTCAATCAGAATTTATTCGTTTTTCTTCTGTTTCCGAGAATGATCATCTTGAAAATTATTGTTTTGCATAATTTTGTTTAATCTCAATCTTTTGGGAATTTGTATTATTTCACTTTGCAAACAAAATTATTAGCCGATTTATTCTCTTAGCTTTTGTTGCACTTTTTCCGTGTATAATTCTCTTCAGAGCCGAGGTCTTCAAAGATGTAAAGCTTCATTCATTTTATAACTCCTCTTGTGGTTAAATCCATTATGACTTTTCATGCAAGAAAATATTTCTTTAAATATTCTTCTTAGCTAACTGTACAAATATCTCAATAGCATTTGAAAATTCAAAAAAATTCAAATTTGTAACTCCAATTTCTTATGACCATGATTGTTGGCATTAAAATCACTTCATTTCCCTCATTCTTTGCTCTTGCAAAACCGAAATACAGAAAGCTTAAGTAGAATTTTTGCCTTAGTACATTTCAGCAAACTCTCCTCCCTCTCACGTTTTATTCACGGCCAAAAAACCTCTTACCTTTGTAATTTTTCTCGGCAATCAAAGCATGCTCCACAAGGCCACCGAGACCACAACACGCACCATCTTTACCGAGAGTCACGCCCAAAGTCTCGTCTGCTGGCAGCAGCTCGCTAGCCATCATCCACGCGTGGCAGAGAGGAAGTGCCCCGAGAGCCGCTGCACTTTTTGGCCGAGTCGCGCGTAGTCGTCGAGGGTCGAAGTACAACCGAGGATTTGTTTTCAAATTTTATTTTTCAACTGAGCTTGTAGATTCCCGAAGGAAGGTAGTTCGACGAACCTCCTTTTTATTTTTATGCTGGTGTTGAAATCGTTGGTTTAAATCGTGCTCGTTGAATCAAAATGTTGTGTTTGCGGTAGGAATATTTTTTGGTTTTTCTATTGTGTGTGATTGTGAAAGTCATGTGGATTGGGAACTCTCGTTGTTACATTTTTGTTGTTGGGTTCAAGTGTTGAATTATTATTTTCGAGCTGTCGTCTTGTGTGGTTGACATTCGGTTAATCGTGCCTTAAGGTTTGAAATATTTCGTGAAAATAATAAAGTTGTGTTGAGCCTTGAAACCCTTGTGTTGCATGTTGTTTCGTCGCTGTTTTTGATCTCTAAAACTCAGTCGAATGATTTTAAACCCTTCATGTGATTTGACGTTCAGTTTCTTAGGTTTCATATAGAACAAGAATCAGGAGTCTATCATTTTTATATTGAAATTTATGTCCGAAATATAATTTCTGTGCGGTAAGTTTTTATCGTCAATCAGTGTTGCATGCAGTCTGTTTTACTTTGTTGTTTTGAACCTTTACTTGTGACTTGACACTTTTAATATCTTCCAAAGAATGGTAGATCTGTCTCTTATTGTAATGCCCCGTTTGATTATGGAATATTTGGGAACTATTTATTATTATTATTATTATTGAATGTCTAATCTTATTTAATTGTCAAATTGCGTTTAAATGCCTAATTGTCTAAGTGTTATTATTATTTAAAAAAATGTGTGTATATGTATTATTATTAATATTAATATTTTATATTTAATTGTGTGTATTATTTTAAAGAATTTACCACACTTAAAATGGTATTATTTTATATTTAATTGTGTGTATTATTATTTAAATAAAATGTGTGTCTAGCTCTCATACCACACTTAATGACCCGTTTTATTTTAAAGAATTTACCGAATTTATTTATAAAAATCAGAGCTATTTTTTTGCAAAATTCCAATTTAAAACTTTAATAATCAACGGGCGCTACTTAACTACCAGCAACAATTAAACAAATGCGAACAATTAGATAGAACCTAAACATGCATAAACTAACTGATATGAGAATAATACCAAATTATTCATAAGTCTCAAACCATCCAGAAAGTTCAAAATGAATCAACGGTTTATCCAAACATAATCATGGTGTTCAAAGCGGAAGTATAAATAATAAAAAAAAAAATAAATAAAAACAAGTAGTTCAACGTAGATAGTCATAAGCGGAAGCAAAAAGACACATCAACTAATGACCACCACTCGATCGTCTTCTCGCCGCCGCCGCCAGCCATGCTCAACCTACACAGAGGAAGAGGAGACAAAGAGAAAAGAAATGGGGGTGAGCAAACCATTATGCTCACCACTATCGCAAAGTATATCCCGCCTAAAGATTCAAAACTATAAATAATGTATGCATTGAATCCAGGTCTAACTCTGTAACGCCCCACTTTATTTTGAAAGATTTATCCAATTAATTTAATAAAAATCACAATAAATTTTTCGCAAATCCCAATTAAATAAAACTTAGTGGGCGCTACTTATTTTACCAAAAACTTTTATCCGAAAATGCCAATACATCAGATACAGACATCATACACGAATAATAAGTCATAACCAAACTAGCATTCATTAAGTTCCAACTTATCAAAAGATAATTCATAATTCTCGAGTTCAAACGACATAACTCAAAATATCCAAATTTCAACATGAGTTCATGAACTAAGCGGAAGCATAATTAATAAAACAATAATAAAGGACATAACCACCACCCGTCTTGTCTCGTCACCCGCCGACTGTTTAACCTGCATCAGTTACGAGCAGGTGGGAGTGAGTACAGTTAACTATCGTACTCACACTATGCATATGAATAACATAATAATGGTATGGTCGCAACATGAACATAAACAATAAAATCATGTCACATCTCTAGCCACATCAATGACTATAGTCTCATCAAAGAGTCACTCATGTACATCTATGCTCATCACAGCTAAGCCATGCCATATCAGTGAAACATGGGAGTGCGTGCCACATCAATGACACGGCCTTCTCATAGGTCTTAATGAGATTTACCTCAAAGGTAACCGTATCTTATCATACGGGGACAACCGTAACGATGGCCATCAAGCTCACATCGATAGGCTACATGCTCAAATGCATACATAGATCATACCCATTTAACATCTTTAAAACACATATGCATAGTTAATTTTTGAATAACCCACCGGGATTCCGGATTGATAATAATCCAAAGCAATGGGAGTGGGTCGAGGCTGGACTCCTCAATTACCTACATTGAGTCAAGATGCTACAATCAACATCTATCTTGACTTTAAACGGAAAACACAAAACAGACCTAGTCGAACTTGTTTCGACTAAGTAGTTCGTGAAGTCCTGTGGACGTTGGAACATTAAGACTCGGCATTAAACCCGACCAAACCACATAAGGGAGTTCATATAAATCCATCCAAGGATGGACCAAGACAAACTCACACCAAAACGAAAAGCAAGTCGATTCCCAATTTTCAATTCAAAATCATGTCTCGAGAATAGCAATCATTAATCACATGAAAATAGATGGTCAGGCTACCCTACGACTTAAGCTCTAAAATTTTGCCCAAAATTACATCTCCCAGAAATTAGTAAAACCACAAAATTTCAGCTTCAAACTCAAAGCACATAAATTTATAAAATTCCTACAAGAATTCAGCAAAAACGAACATGAAATTATATCTGAACCTAATGAATGAATCAGGAATTGAAAATTTAAACTCACAAGCTATAGCAGGATATAGACAACATGTAAAAATCTCAGCCTTGGACATTATCTGTGCTAATTTTAAAAATTCCGACAAGATTCAGCAGTTATCAAATTTAAATCAAAATCGAATTAAATTGGACTCCAAAAATTCCCATCTTTTAACATCATGAATATACAAATAAAATAAGCATCTAAGTCAAGTTTCAGAATTTTTCAATGAAGAACCGATTTTTAATAATTGATACAACTTTAAGCAGAAACAGAAAACAAGTCATTAACCCTATCAAATTCAACTAAAAAATTCTAAAAACTTAACACAGCACACAAACACACAGTAGCACAACATACTAAAATTTCAGCTCATTTGAATTACAAAACAATTTATTAAGCATTAAAAAATATTCTGATCAGAATTCACTTTAATTATTAAAAATAGCTACAGGCCTCTAAATATTACGAAATTTTTACACAAGGCTGGAAATGAAAAGATAACATATGACTCAAAATTTCAAGTCATTCCGAGCAGTGTGCGAGTTTTAAAAATTCAAACACCAAAACAGCGACATATATGCTCGGCAACTTAGCAATTAATTCATAACATGAAATTTCTCGTCCGAGGCCTTCTCATAAGACCAAGGACTCGACTTTGTTCCAATATCCATTGACTTACACGACTTTCGAGGTCTCATTCAATTTCTCATAATTGAAGAGATCCCGAACAACATGAACGACACATAAAATCATATCTTTCATATAAATTCACGATTTTCACATATTCTCTAATCGAACACATATATCGAACATATAATCACATAACTTATACGAATTCACATATCATCATATAACACAACGATAATTACGTAAAATAAACGGGAAGACGGGTCTCGATACCGTTCTCAAGAATCGGGCGAGAAGGGTTCGAACGGGCTCAACGGAAAACTCGTCTCGCGAAAGAGGAGAGCTCGTCGCACGGGAGGAGAAAGTGCGTCGCTGCTGCTGGTTCACGAGCTCGTCGGGACCTCGGTGTTCAATAAAGGCCTCGAACGGCTGCCGTTATTCTCGCACGAGCTAGAAAGGGTTGTTGCTACTGTCCGGCTTTTCTTCTCGGCAGGTGAATCGGTCTTGGACGTGGTTTCCTCTCAGGCTGGTCGGGAGTCTTTTGTGCAAATGACGCCACTACTGATCGGGAAAAGAGGTGCTCGAGCCTTCCCTGCGACACGTGAACGGAGGGCTGCTCGCTGGAAGAATCCTTGCCCGGACAGAGGAATCCCGCACAGATGGTCTCGGCGATGAATTGAGGGGATGACGGGCGATCGAAGGGCTGGAGTTAATCGCACGATGGGGCTGGTGGTGCGCACGAACAGGAAGAAGACGTCACTGCTGGACTCGGGGAATCTCAGGCGCGCTGCTGCTGGGTGTATCGCCGGAGGAGGAGGGCTCGCGGAGGAGTGCAGCGGCGACGGCGGCTCGCGGAGGTGCAGTTGCAGGCGGCGGTGAGGGAGGGTGATGGCGCGGCGGAGCTTTCTTGTGAGAGAAGATGAGAGATTTATGGCGACGGGCGATTCTCGCTGTGAACAGACACGACGGGAGGAGAAGGGAGGGAGATGGAAACGATGAACGAGGGTCGTGAGATTTTTATTTCCTCTGATTCTGCTGATATGAGGAGGATGACGAGAGAACAAAAAGTTGCGCGTGAATGAGGTTGAGGGGAGAGGATTAAAGGCACGGTTTTTATTATGCAATTAGGGTTAATCCTTTCCTAATCTTCAAGACATCCACACACACACTCATGGGCAGACCGGGTCGGGCTGGAGCGTGGTTCGGGCTCGCGGGTTTCTCAATTTATCGGGCCGGTTCATGTCCGTGAGTTTCGAAGACTCGGGTTCTCGGGCTCGATTTCGCAGTTAAAAATAAATCGGACAAAATCTATTTTATTACACACATTATTAAATAATAATAATAGTAATAATAATACAAGTACACATTTAGGAAAATAATTACAATTAGACATTAAATAAATATTTATAATACTATTAAAAATAATGACAATAAATAATAATAATAAAAATAAATAATCATTATAATAATCCCAATAAATCTATAATTAAACGGGGCGCTACAAACTCCCTATTCGGCCCAATCGCAAACCTCCTATGTACATACAACAAACCTTCTGACCAGACATTGGCAAGGATGTAACTGGAAACCTTCCCACCCCGGATACAACGTCTAAGGGATCCTTTTAGGAGATATCAGCCTTGTGTAGCCGAATCTGATGGTACCCGGCCCTAAGGTCGAGCTTAGAGAAATAACGAGATCCTCCTAGCTCGTCGAGCATGTCATCGACACTTGGTATGGGAAAGCTGTCCTTGATTGTCGCGGCGTTCAATGATCGATAGTCAGTACAGAACCTCCATGTACCATCTTTCTTCTTCGCTAAGAGTACTGGCGATGAGAACGGGCTTGAGCTATGCTGAATGAGCCCGGACTCAAGCATCTCGCTAACTTGCCTTTCGATCTCTGTCTTCTGAAAGTGAGCATACCGATAAGGATGTACGTGCACGGCGTGTTGTTCGTCAGCCAACGGTATGCGATGATCGAACTCTCGGTGCGGGGGTAAACCCTTGGGTTTGCCCAGCACGCGATCGAACTCCTCGAGTAACGCGCGCACCTCGCCCTGCTGCAGGTCGGACTCGGTGATGGGCGCGTCCGCATTCTCGACGACTACTGCAAAGATTTGGCCGCCCCCGCGCCAAACCCGCTCAATGCTCTTGAGACCAACCTCCTTGGTTCCACTGGTCTCACTTGCCTTTAGCGTGACTTGCTGTTCTCCCTCTTTGAACTTCATAACTCCAGTTTTGTAGTTGGTGGTCACTTTCCCTAAGCCTTCGAGCCATTGGACTCCTAACACAACGTCGGGTCCAACCAGGGGTAATGCGTAGAGATCGGCCTTGATGGTGACTCCTTGGAACTTGATTGGCACCTTGCGATAGGACTCGGTGCACCTGAGTCGTTCTCCATTGGCTACCCGGACCTCGAATAGTTCTATTGCCGTCGTGGGCAATTTTAGCTTTTGGGATAACGTGGTGTTGATGAAATTATGGGATGACCCATTATCCACGAGCACAACCACACGGTGGTCCTTGACCCACGCCGGTAGCCGCATCGTCCTTGGGCCTCGAGTTCCCGCCATTGCGTGCATCGAGATTTCGGCTTCATCCTCGAGCACCTCAACTTCTTCATCGCCTTCCTCAACCTCGGGCTCCTCGTCATCCGTGTCATTAACATCTATCACGAATGCTTGCTACATCGGTGACCCGGGGTGAATTTCTCTTCGCATTTGAAACATAGCCGCTTCTCACGTCGACGTCTTATCTCCTCGAGCGATAGTCGCTTGATCTCCAGGTTTGGTGGTCGCGTGCCACTTGGTGGCCTGACGCTCGGTGCGACATTGGTTGTACGTCGCGGCTTGGGGAAACGTGCGTCCGCCCGTCCCCTTCGAGTAGCGGCGAGATGATCGTCACGGCGCCGGGCAATCTCCATGGCCGCCTGCATCGAGTCGCGCCGCTCCAATCGAACCTCCGCGGCTGGATCATACTTAAGCCCGCCGATGAATACCCCAACCAACGCGGTCTCGGGCCAGTCCCTGACGTGACAAGCTAGCTTCTCGAACTACTTCAAGTAATCGCGCAGGCTGCCGGTTTGGCGTATGCGCGAAAGGGCCTCGTCGTAGTTATGGTAGTTGGAAGTCCCGAAACGCGTGAGTAACTCGCGCTCGAAATCACCCCACCTAATAACTCGCTGTCGTTTGCGGTATACGTTCGTGAGCCATTGCCACCAGACGTTAGCTTCGCCATCTAGGTAATAGGCCGCATATCGCACGCGGTCATTGGCCTCGGTCTCATTGAGCTCAAAGTATTGCACGGCTCGGTTGAGCCATGCCACGGGATCGGTGCCGGTGAAGGTGGACAGTGTGAGCCTCGGTTTGTCGACCCTCGGGTGGTCGTGCACGTTAGATGCTTGCGACCGTCGATCGAAGTCCTCCTCGTGCTCGCGCTCATCGGCCCGATGTTCCTCCTCCTTGGGTCGATCGTGCCTTGGCTGTCGTGGAGGTGGCCGCGCATATCGTTGGAATCCACGCACCATCTCCTCGCACCCCCGGTTCATGGTTTCCATTAAATCCTGAACCGAAGACTTGGTCGTGTCGAGCCCTTCGCCTAGGGTGTCAATAGCTTCACTCATGCTCTGGACCTGAGCGTCTAGGTTGTCGATCTTGTCCTTCATCTCTTTTTTGGCCATAGCTTTCTTTTCTTGCTTTCGTTCTTTACTTCGAGGACTCGTCTTGAAGATTTTTTTTTTTTTTTAATAGAGGGGACGAAAATAAAGAAGAAGAAAAGGAAAGGGAATGGGGTAGGAAAAGACACACGATCTAGATACTCTCAATGAAAGCACCAATGATGAAGATCGTGTGTTCCGATTGTCGACAAGCCACTCCCGCGCCTTAAATCGCACGATAGGTGTCTCGCGAGCCACGTGAGCGCCTCTTGAAACGAATAAAATTGCAAAAGAAATCAAGAAGAAATCTAAGACAAAGTGTTTGAACAAAAGTTCGGGTTTTGTATTAATATTCCATGATAAAAATAACAAGAGGAAGGGCCTTATATAGGCATGAAATAGATCTATTCTTAATCTAGCTATAACTCTAATAAAGCAATAAAATATTAAGTATCCTAATCAATCTAGAAATCATAATGGAATAAGGAAACCAAATAACTAAGGGATCTTGAAAAGCCTTGGCTTGCACTCCAAGCCAAAAATCCCAACCGCCCTACTTGCCGCCTTTGGACCCCCGCACGCCTTGCCTTAGTCCTCGAGGACTAAGGTCGCGTCGCCCGTACTCGCGCATGCCTCCCCGCCGCGCGCCTTGTTCGTGTCCTCGCGCCCAGCGGCTTCCCCGCGCGCGTCCCTGCCACCCGAGGCTTTATCGCGCGCGTCCCTCGTGCCAGCCGCATTCGTGCCACTCGCCTCACCCCTCGCGACCACATTTTGCTCATGTGCTAGCCGCGCGCTCTCTTCCGCTGGGTCCCCCTCGCCGACCGCGCATGCCTCGCACGTGATGGCTTGCGTCTCACCCGCCTGCCGCGCTAACCTCTTGCGCGCATTATAGGCCCGGCTCGAGGCGTTTTTCAGCTGCCTAGCCACATCCGCATCACCCAGCTACGACGTCTCGCACCACCGTTCGCGATCGCTGTCTATTCGTGTCGTTCGCGCCCCGATCCATTGCGCGAAGTAGCACGCGCCCACCAAATCGCGCACGCCCAGGAGACGTGCAGAGCATGCCCGCGTGTGCCCAGACGCCACACGCCCAGGCGAAGGAGTCCCGATCTCACGCGCCCGTGTCACCCGCGCCTGTTTGAGTCGCACCGCCTGTCCGCGCGTCCCAGCCACATGACGCGCACCCAATCCCGATCAGCGCCTGTCCTCGATCAGCAACCGAGACCGAATCGCTGCACCTTCCGACTAAGACGAACCACCCGAGTTCCGATCAAGTTGACCCAGTGAACCAAACCTTTGCCTGACCGACTTAAGCCCGACAAGTTCGATCCGGTGATCCGTTCATGATTCAACAAGTCGATCAGAATCGAGAAAGGCCAAACCTATCTACCCATTGGGTTGTGGTAATCAGACGATCTCCATCAACGGAAATCAGAAACGTCTCTAAGTCGGCAAAAATTTTAAAAGGTAATGTCCTAATCCTAACTATAGATTCCGCTGCGTTAGAATTTATTTCGATAAGTTCAATACTGTGCATGTCGTTGACGTTCCTAATAGAACCCAACAACTGGTATCAGAGCCCAAATTACTTCAACTTTGTGCACAGTTTGAATTAGGACTTGCCTGTTTACATTAATTAATTGTGTACAGACGCAGCGGCATAGTAGATTTTTAATGCCCCGTTTATTTATGAATAATTTTGGGATTATTCATTATTATTATTATTATTATTATTATTATTTATTGTTTGTTATTATTATTATTATTATTATTATTTTTATTATTATTATTATTAAATGCCTAGTTGTCTTTAAATGTCTAAATGTTTATTATTATTAATTAATTAATGTGTGTATTATATATATAAATATTATCCGAATTTTATTTTAATTGTCGTACGAGAATCAAGCTAATTTATCGGCTAAGTCGAGCCCGAGAACCGAGTCGTATGTCGAGCCCGATAGAACCAAACCCGCGACCCGGTCCGCGCGCCCATTTAAACTGTGCGCCAGCCAGACCCGGTCCACCTGTTTTCCCTCTCCTTTGTGCGTGTGTGTGTGTTTCTTGTGTGATAAGAAACAAAAACCCTAGTCTATAATAATCTGTATCTCTCTCTCTCATTTATTCACACGCCTGCAGAGCAAATCTCTCGCCTCAATCTGCTCTCTTTTTCTCTCGTTAAACCCGCCACCATCTCCCTCTCCCTCTCGCTCAAAAAGTCTGATCGCCCTTCACCATCACTGCATCGTCCTCCCTCGCGAGATTCTCCTTCGCGAACTCTCGTCGCGATCTGTTCCGGTGAGCCCCTGTCTGCGCAGCAGCCCCGGCAAACATCCCTTCGCTGCTCGGCCATCGGAGCACCCCAGCGGCGAGCATAACCACCGCACAGCGCCTCATCGAGCCATCGTTCCCCGCCGCTGCTTCTCCGCGAGCCGAGCATGAGCCGCCGAGCACCGCCGCGAGCCGCCTTTAACGTGTTGTCCTCCTTCGTTCGACCCTCTCTTACGTATCATTTCCTGAAAACGGTACCGAGGCTCGATCCCTCTTTCGATTATTTTCGTGATGTGTTTATGCTTCAACGATTGTTCATGTTAGAGTTTAGTATCCGTTTTGTTTATTTTATGTTGAGATCCTTCCGATTCATGTGAAATCGAAAGCGATCATAATATTACTCATGTGAATGCAGTGGATATGGAACGTTTAGAAGTCCTTGGCCTTATGGTTAAGGCCTCGGATGAAATAAATGAGTTATGTGCCGATTATGATTTATAGAACTAGAATAGTCGTTGTATACTTGTTAAATTCAAGATAAATCGCATCCTGCTCTGAATGATGTGAAATTTTGTGTGTGATATCCTCTGATGATTATACATGTCGTGTAAACATTTCAGGTTTAAATACAATCTGTAGCTATTTTTATTAATTATTTTAATTTCTGGACAGAATCGTGTAAGTTACATATAAAATCGAGTTGTGAACCAAAATAGCTAAAATTTAAATATATTGTCTCTTTGTCATTTTTGGATGTTGTGTAAAAAATTTCATAATTTTTGGACTTCAGTTGCTAGTATAAATAATTAATTGTAGCTTTCTGCTGAACTTTGTTTATTTTATGAAAAATCGATCTGTTGTTGTAAATTGCTGAATTTTGGTTTATGTGCTCGCTTAATGATGATTTACATGAGAAAAAATGCACAGGATTTATCAAGTTCATTTTCGTATAGTTTTTTTAAAAACTCTAAGTCTGCAGAATCTTGCTATAACTTTTATAATTCGTGTATTTAATGTTAGGAACTGAGAATTTTATATGTTGATATTTACATGTTGTAATTGCTTGTGTAAAAATTTCAAGTGTTAACTCGTTCATTAGTTTAGGCTATGAATTTATGCCCGTTTTTGTTGAAAACTTGTTTGAATTTTTTAAAATTGGGTATTTTGAGTTAAGGGCTGAAACTTGGTTATTTGACTATGTCCTGTGGTGTGGATTTTGTGTTAAAATTTCAGAGCCTAAATCGTTTGTTTGTTGGACCAACTTGAATATGTGATATTCTCGGCAATATTTCAAAAATGTAGCTTTTGATGTTAAAGTTTGTAACTGGCTAGTTCGTTGTTCCTTGTTACCTGTTTTAATCATCCCTTATTTGGAATTATGTGTACTTCCATGATTGGTTTGGTCGAGTCTAAGTGCTAAGTCCATGTGTTCCAATGTCCACGGGACTCCACGAACTACTTAGTTGAATCAAGTTCGACTAAGTCTGATTTGTGTATTCCTTCTAAAGTCAAGATAAGTGATGATTGTAGTATCTTGACTTAATGTAGGTGTTTGAGGAGTCAAGCCTCGACCTACGTCCCTTCTGATTTTTTCTTTTGTCAATCCGAACTACCAGGTGGGTTAGTTATTCTAAAATGTCTATGCATCTGTGTTTTAAATGTGTTGAATTTGGTATGATCTATGTATGCATAACGAGGTAAATCTCCTTATGTCCTAATGAAAGGCCGTGTTCGTTGTGTTGCACGCACTCCCGTCGTTAGGGTTTATGCATCCCCTTCCCACGGCTAAGCGTAGATGTACACATGAGTGAATCATTGTCGTATTGATTGGAGATGTGACATGTTGTTATTGTTTATGTTCATGCTGCGACCATACCATCCTAACATATTTTATATTGTTCATATGCATAGTGGTGAGCATTATATTTTCCTTTATGCTCACTCCCACCTGCTCTTCACGGATGCAGGTTAAGCAGTTGGCGGGTGACGAGACATGGCGAGTGGGTGGTCTTTTTATTTATTATTATTATTTGCTTCCGTAGTTATGAACCTTGAGCTTGAATTTGGACATGTTAGTTGATTTCAGATTTGTTTTGAAAATGTTAGATTGGTTTTGAAACCCTTTTGTTTGATATTCATTAGTATATGTTTAAATGGATATCATGTTTATTTTATTGATCATGCAGTTGTGAAATGGGTTAATGAAAACCATTGAAAAATCGGGTTTATGAATCCCCACTAGTTTAGACCGACTTGAACTATGATTTGAATTGAATGAGTGACACCCGAAAGGTTAATTTATGAATCGAAAAATGAATTTCGAAAATTTTACTGTGATTTTTGGAAAAGCCATGGATTTTCTTTAAAAATCGAGTGGGGCGTTATAGTTTGGTATCAGAGCCAGTCTGCGATTCTGTAGACTGGTTTATATGTGAATAACTATTTTATGTGATTTAGACCTTGTGTATCGACCACTCGTATTCGTCATGCCGCACTGCTTAAAGGTATGTTTTATAAGTATCAATGAAAATACTTATAATGTGAAAATGTGAATTTTGTACTTTTACATAAGTAGCAATGAAACTGCTTATAGTATGACTTGTTGAAATTTGGGCCTTAGGATCTATCCACCTTTGATTAAATTGAACTTTAGTTTTTCATGCCAAACTCTAGACTTCCCTTATTATTATAGTGCTAAATTTTCGGCCTATTCAATGTAGAACTATGGCTTATCGCAACGCTCGCAACAACCGGTAGCCATCCCCGCCTCTATCTCCACCCCACCAGCAGGCCCCTCCCAACATGGACTTTTCGAGGCTCTTAGTACAATTCCAGGGCAGGCCTGCACCTACCTTTTCGGGGATTGAGAACCCCACCGCTGTGCTGGAATGGATGAAGGAGCTGGACAAGATTTTCGATGTGCTCCCTCTCCAGGATAGACAACGCGTATCTCGCGCCGCTTTCCAGATGAAGGTGGATGCATCCGACTGGTGGATTGACCACTTGGCTCGGAGGCCAGAGGCTGAGCTTAACACTCTCACCTGGGATCAAATGAAGGTGATGGTCCGAGGCAAGTTCCTCCCGCAGAGCTTTTTTGACCGGATGGAGCATGACTTCTATCATCTGCAGCAGAGAAACTCTAGCATAGTTGAGTAATACGCACTTTCACCAGGATGAGCATATTTGCCGATGACACTGTGAACACTAATGAGAAGAAGGCTCAGAAATTTCTGAAGGGGCTGAACCAGAGGATCTGTGAGCTAGTTGGGAGTCACAGTTTGATGTCCTATGCCGATACTATGAGTCAGGCATAAGAAGTGGAGAGCTGTCTCATTCCTATAGCGCCAGTTCCCTCGTACTACCATGCTGCTCAGCCTGTCCAAGCTGTACCCCCAGTCATTCCTCCGCTATCCTATCAGCCACCGCTCATTCCTCAGACGACTTATCAGTACCCTGTCCCTTATGCTTCCATTCCCCCAACCTCTAGCTCCAGCAAGAGGAAGAGTGACCACCAGAACAAGAAGAAAGAAAAGAAGAGGAACTTTGAGAGGCATGACGACCGACCCAATCAGGGTCAATCTCCGAGATGTCCTAAATGCAGCAAATTGGATATCGGTGAGTGCTTAGCAGGCCAGCGCATTTGTTTCAACTGCTATCGCCCTGGCCACTACTCCAATGTCTGCCCCGAGCCTTAGAGGCAGCAACAGCAGCCTTTAACCTAGCAGCATCAGCAGCAAGTTCCCCCACCGCCACCTGATCAGCAGCAACAACCCCGACAACCCCCACCTTACCAGCAGAGGACGAGAAGCTAGGTCCGCATCTACACCATCACTCACGAATAGGCCGCCAACAACGCAGGTACCATGTCTGGAATGCATTCGATATCCAATGTGCCTGTTTTTGCATTAAGTGACACGGGAGCAACTCATTCATTTATCTCTTCTCGATGGCTTGAGGCTCTATCTGTTAGCAATGTGTGTAAAGTCGATCCTCTTGAGGTTAGCCTAGCCTCGGGAAAAATTATAATCTATGATTCCATGGTTCGTGATCTTCATGTTAATATCGGTGGACGAGTTCTGGATGCCGACACTTATGTCATCGAAATGCGAGACTTCGACGTGATCTTGGGCATGAACTGGCTCACTTGTTATTGAGCCGATATCCGGTGCCAAGAGCGTGAGGTCACTCTCTTTCCCGATCCTGATCAACCCGTTGTGTTCTTTGTAGTGAAGTCGAGGATTGTTCCTCGAGTCATCTCATCTATTCAAGCTAGGAAGAGCCTTTCTAAGGGTAGCTGTCAAGGCTATCTCGTATCTATGGTGTCTAATGATGTTGATGAGTGAATTCTCGAGAGAGTATCCATTGTTTGCGAATACCTCGACGTCTTTTCCGATGAACTGCCAGGAGGACCGCCCGATCGTCAAGTCGAGTTCACCATTGACGTAGTACCAGGAGCTGGTCCTGTTTCTAAAGCCCCCTACCATATGGCACCGAAGGAGCTTCAAGAGCTCAAGGCCCAAATCCAGGAATTGCTCAAACTTGGTTTCATTTAGCCGAGTGTTTCTCTTTGGGGTGCGCCCGTTCTATTCGTGAAGAAGAAAGACGAAACCATGCGCATGTGTATCGACTACCGTGAGCTTAATCACCTTACGGTTAAGAAAAAGTACCCTCTTCCTTGCATTGAGGATCTCTTTGACCAGCTGAGGGGAGCCAGTGTTTTTTCGAAGATCGATTTGAGGTCTGGCTATCATCAGTTGAAGATCTGGGAGTCAGATATTTCTAAGACCGCGTTCCGTACCAGATACGGCCACTATGAGTTTGTGGTGATGCCCTTCAGACCTCAGTAATGCCCCGGTGGTTTTTATGGACCTTATGAATAGGGTCTTCCATCCTTATCTGGACCAGTTTGTTATCGTGTTCATCGACGACATTCTGGTTTATTCACGAGACATCGACCAGCACAAGGAGCATCTGGGGATTGTGCTGGAGACTCTTCGCCGCGAGAAGCTTTATGCTAAGTTCTCGAAGTGCGAGTTCTGGCTGGATCGTGTGTCATTCCTTGGCCACATTGTGAAGACTAGAGGCATTGAGGTGGATCCCGGCAAGATCGAGGCGGTGAGCAAGTGTGATACACCAAGAAGTGCCAGTGATGTTCGTAGTTTCCTGGGGTTAGCAAGATACTATCGGAGGTTTATTGAGCACTTCTCGAAGATAGCCCAACCACTAACCAACCTTACGAAGAAGGCCGTGAGGTTCGAATGGAGTCAGGAGTGCGAGAATAGTTTCCAGGAGCTGAAAGGGAGACTTACTGCCGCACCAGTCTTGTCGATACCCGACCCTACTTTGGAGTTCACGATCTATAGTGATGCTTCGAAGATGAGTTTGGGTTGTGGCCTTATGCAGCAAGGGAAAGTCGTAGCTTATGCTTCGAGGCAGCTGAAGCCTCACGAGCAGAACTACTCCACTCATGACCTCGAGTTAGCTGCAGTTGTCCACGCTTAGAAGATTTGGCGGCACTACCTCTATGAAGGCAAATGTGAGATATTCACCGATCATAAGAGCTTGAAGTATATCTTTACTCACAAGGAGCTCGATATGCGCCAACGAAGGTGGTTGGAGCTGGCCAAGGACTATGATTGCACTATTAGCTACCATCCTTGGAAAGCTAATGTGGTTGCCGACGTGTTGAGTCGGAAGAGTCATGGCCAGCTGTCTTGCCTATTTACTGGGCAAGATGTCCTAGTTCGGGAGTTCGAGCGGCTACAGCTAGAGGCAGTAGAGTCGACTTTGACGGCCGGTGGTATGTTGACCGCCTTGGTTGTGGGACCGACTCTTCGTGAGAGGATAGTCGTCGAGCAGCCGAATGATCATTTTCTGTGCCGTATGAAGGAGTTGATGGATGTCGGCAGAGTTGGAGGATTCGCGGTCACATCTGATGAAGCATTGGTCTTCGAGGGTAGACTATGTGTTCCGAAGGTGTGGGAACTGCGAAAGGAGATTTTGAGAGAGGCTCATAGTGCCCCGTACACCATCCATCTTGGTAGCTCGAAGATGTACCAGGACCTCAGGAAGTCGTTTTAGTGGCGAGGTATGAAGAGGCAGGTAGCCCGATTCGTGAACGGTTGTCTGGTGTGTCAGCAAGTGAAGGCTGAGCACCAGAAATCGAGAGGGCTGTTGAAGCCACTTGTGCAACACCACGCTACTTAGGCCAATTTTTCGCAATTTATCTATCGAAAAACGCTTATTAATTTTTTGAAATCATTTGGAAACGAACTCGGGATGCTGCTAAAAACTTATCTGTGTTAAAAATCCATTCTCATTTAAACTGGGTCTAACGACTGGTTTAGACTCTAAGAAAAACAAATTTAAATCTTTTATCGAATCAAGCATGTAAAACGGAGCCCGTTCATACTGGCGAACCGAGTAAAACTTTAAGTCTGGAAAACACGGTCAAGCAAGTTCGAAACTGAAAATAAATGTAGTGGAAGTCTTAAAATGCGTGGCATAATAGTTATACAAACATAATTAAACAAATGTCCATGGAACGGCTAGCTGTGCCAAATCCACGACCACAACCACCACCGCTGCCCTCACACCTGCCCGCCGAACCTGTCATCTGAAAAACATAATGGGGGTGAGTACTGGTCCTCTTGTACTCCATAAGAATCCAGGCTAAAGCAAACAACAATAATAATAATGATATCACAGTCACAGGTATATATAAGTAAACTGAATCTCCCGGACACTATGGCCGGTAACTGTAATCTCCTGGACTCTCTGGCCGGTAACCGTGTGCACACTCTGATGTATTTTTGAAGGCGAACTGAGCCACCACCAAAGCTTATGGGAGGGCAAAATCGGTTTCTACCCCAAGCGGATAAACTCATATACATACCTAAACATGATATCGGCTATTATACTCAATGTAATACCCAGACTGGGTCCCCACCTGATCTGCTTTGAAAATACGTAAGTGCTGCTGTGCTGGTAGCTGACTCCTCAAGCTACATAAAAATATAAGCAAACAAATATACTAAGTACTATGCTCGTCATATGCTCAATAATATGCTAAGATGCTTTATTCTATCAGATAACTTATCCGGATTATAAAAGAACGCTCTAAGGGTTCGCTAAATAAAACAAAGTTTGGAAATTAGACTGATATGCTTAACTGATCTGGTTTGGCTCGAAAAAATACTTAGGTTTCGGAATAAAACTTGGACCGAAATACTCGAACTAAAACTGACTCGAACCGCCAGCTGAACTGGCTGGTTCGCTGATTGGCTGAACCGGGTCGGGCTAAACTTTGACCGGGTTGGATGGCCGGTTCACTCTGGACCGGGCGGTCACGGACTGCATGGACTGGCCGGGCTCGGTCCCGCGCAGAGCTGGGTGCGACCGGGCCTCGGTACTGGCTCTGCTGGCGTGGACAAGCGCGGCCAGGCTCGGCTGGCACGGCCTTGGCACAACTCGGGCCACTCAGGTGCTGCTGGGCACAACTGAGGTCGACTGGGTACTGGGGCGTGCGACCGATCACGACCCGAGTGCGGCTGGCACGAGAACTGACGTTGCCAGACACTACTCGCACGCGGCGTGCTATTGGGCACGTCCCGGGGCCAACTCAACCAAGGGAACACGACTAGGGTTCACTTTGGGCATGTCACTGAACGCTCGAGCATGCTGCTGGCACGACCCGAGACCTTACTCCGCGGGGCACGAGCTACTGGCTCGAGACCGTGCAGGCACTGACACGGGAACAGCGCTGCCGGGCGCTGTCTAAGACACTGGGCACGACTGGTGCCGAGACCTCGACTGGGTGCTGTTGCGTGCGCTGGGGGCTGCGGTGCCTTGTGTACACTGGACGCGGGCACGGACAAAGGCAACCTTAGCCTCTGTTGGACACAGGCCCGGCACTGCGCACGCTACATGCGCGGTCAATGACCGTGGCCGGTCCTTGCCGGACTTCCGGCTACTTCTCCGGTGACAACCAACTCAAACCAACATAACATGATAAAAGACACATAAAAATGCCAAGAATCACTATGAGACCTCGGTTGGATTAAGAGATGGTCTTATAGGGCCAATAAGGCTCGTGGCCACACTAAATTACCGAATAAACATGCTCAATTTATAAAATCACTCAAGGCCGAATAATAAGCATCATAAATCAAGAATTTAGAGGCTAATACATTGGCTATAACTCGGATGCATATGAACTTGGCTCGGAGGTGAAACATGCCTATGCAACTTGGCATCATAAATCAAGAATTTCACTATCAACTTGGCCGAACCAATGAACTCAAAACATGCCTATCTTTTACCAATGCCATATTCATGATTTTTGAGGAATTATAAGCTACAAAAATCGGCCTACGCATGCATGCTACTCAAATTCCGAAATTAGAGCTCATAACTTCAAAAATTCACAACTTCATTTTTAGTACGTGCATGGCATCATTTTTCTACATGATAATTCATAATTTATCTGAGACAAATGAAAATCACGAGCTTACCTTTCACCAAACTCGAAATGGTGCTAAGGGTCCTTGGCTCGTGTCTCTCGCGTGGCTTAGGGACTTAGGCGCGACTTAGGGGCTAATGGCTGAAAATGATGCACTCTATGAACTTATAAAAATCCAAGGAACTCTTGGAAGATGATAAGTTACAAGAGAACACGGCTGGAACAAGTGGAACACGAGTCCTTCTTCTCCCCGCGTAGGCGCGCGCGTGGGGCTTGGCAAGGTTGCTCCCACTCGGTTTTTCTCTTGTTGCTCTCAATATTAAGCTCAAAATCTCTAAGTATCTAAGAGCAAACAAGAGCTGCAGATGGATGCTTAAATAGGTGGTCATGTGCGGATTGACCAAAGCCACAAGTGGGGAACAATAGTGGCACGTCTCTCTTCTCCATGCGCATGAGGTCTAGGTGCTGACCTTGGGGCACGTCTTGGTGGTCTGGCAGCAGCATCTTGGACTGACGGAGGCATGCAAAAGGAGTGGGGAACAATTCTGGTCATGCTCAAGGTAAGTGGAAGACAATGGCTTTACACTTTTGAATATAATATTCACTTGCCCATCACCCAATACATGCTAATTGCTTTGAATTTATCCCTCGTAATCTCCAGCATACATGCATGATATAGGACCAAAGGACTTGGGCCAAGAACTTAGCACTTGGGCTACAGAATTGGGCTCGGTACTTGGCTGCACACGGCCCGCGCGACATTGGGCTGGCTGGGCGCGGCACTGGCGTGCGGGCTGAACATGCCATCTTCTTGGGCCGAGCATAACACATCTTAGGGGCTGACTTAGGATCTCAAATACTTAGAAATTATTTCCCATCTCTCAGCTACAACTCAGGCTTTCTCGCACCGCCTTGGCACGAGCTCGCGGACCCTCGGCGCGAGTGACTTGGCGCGAGTAATCTTGGCTGAGGACATGGTTCTAGGGCTCGATGATGATCAACTCATACTTAGAAAAATTCTAAATAAGGCTACAAGCACGACTAGGGCTTGATCAAGACTCGGGGCTACTAGGCTCGAGACTTGACTATGCGCGAATTAGGCGCGAGACTCGCGACCGAACATACTCGGTTCCGGACACAGCTTGACTTGGAGGATTTATCGAAACATACTCGATTTCGATTATTCGTCAACTGGAAATAATTAATCCCGACTGAGTAAAATCCATTTCTAAATATAAATGGATAGGAATTAATAACTGAAATTGAATAGCAGAATAATTGGGCTCGAAACTCGAAGCGAGCAATATTAATAAAAGGAAAATAGTTCAAACTCGGAACTAAACTGTCACTTTTATTAATAATAGAACTGGGCTATTACAATATATCTCCCCTTTAAATTATTTTCGTCCTCGGAAATACTAGAACTAGGATACATACAAACAAGGTACATATCAGAACTCAAAATCTGGAAAACGAGCTCTAATGTCGGCTTCGCGCTCCCAAGGGGCATCTGAATCTCCATGGCGATTCCATCTGATACGAACGAGGGGAACATCTCGTTTCCTGAGCCGAAGAACCTTTCGGTCCAATACTGCTACCAGCTGCGCCTCGTAAGTCAAATTTGGCTGAAGCTGAATCTCATTATGCTGAAACGTGCTCGGGATCGCACACGTATGGATGTAACATCGAAACATGAAATACGTTATGCACGCTAGCCAACTCGGGAGGCAGGCTACTCGATAGGCTACTTCGCCCACTTGCTCGAGAACCTCGAACGGACCTATATAGCAAAGATGCAACTTCCCTCTCTTCCCGAAACGAACGACACCTCTCATCGGTCGAACTTTTTGGACGACATGATCTCCAGGCTCAAAATGCACCTCTCGTCTATGCTTGTCGGCTGAGGACTTTTGCCGACTCTGGGCTGTCTTGAGCCTCTCTTTGATCCAGGCTACTTGCTCAACTATCTCCTCTATCAACTTTGGACCGAGTACTCGTCGCTCTACGACGTCATCCCAATAAAGGAGCGAACAACACTTGCGGCCGTAAAGTGCTTCGTAGGGAGCCATCTGAATCGACGCCTGATAACTGTTGTTGTAGGCGAACTCGACTAGTGGAAACCACTTCTCCCACTTAGCACCTCTGTCCAGACTTAAGGCTCGGAGCATATCCTCGAGCGTCTGGATAGTCTTTTCAGACTGGCCATCTGTCTCTGGATGGTAAGCCGAACTGAACTTTAACTGGGTGCCCATTGCCTCATGCAAACTCTCCCAGAATCTGCTGGTGAATCTGGGATCTCGATCAGATATGATCGTAACGGGCACCCCGTGGAGTCGAATGATTCCACGGGTATATATTTCGGCCAACTGCTCCGTCAACATGGTCATCGTCACAGGCATAAAGTGTGCGACTTTCGTCAGCCTGTCTACTACTACCTAAATTGCATCGTGATGCTCGGACGACTTAGGTAGCCCTGTGACGAAGTCCATGGTAACCTCTTCCCGCTTCCAACTGGGAATCTCAAGTGGCTGTAGCCGACCTATTGGGCTCTTATGCTCGGCCTTAACTTGCTGACAGACCAAATACTTCTTCACGAAGTTTGCTACATCTCTCTTCATCCCTCGCCACCAGAACGACCTTTTCAAGTCGTGGTACATCTTGGTACTCCCAGGGTGAGCTAGGTATGGCGCACTATGGGCGTCAGTCAGGATTTCATACTCGACCATGATCACCAGGTAGCCCTGGCAATCTTCCCTTCGCAAGATCTTTCTCGCCTTTGTCATGGAAATGATAGAAGGTCGAGTACGCGTCTTCGAGCCATAGAAAAAAATCTGACTGTCCTCTAGAAGATGGAGAATCACCTCCCGGTCATGGCAACGAATATCGGTCGATAACGCATCAACCAGTCCATACCGAGTATGAGGTCAAAGTCCCTCATCTCGATAACATATGCGCCGACCTCTAGAATTCTTCCACCGATACTAAGGTTAAGGTTCCCTGCCTTGGAGCTCGTCATTATCTTTCTCCCCGAGGATAGGCTCACCTCGAGATGGTCAACAGTGTTGATGGGTTGAACTCCAATGGCCTCTAAGCATCAGTTTGACACAAATGAGTGCGTCGCACCAGTGTCGATCAGGGCAAATATAGGCATATCATTTAAAATAATCATCCCAGACATAGTACCTGGGTTATGCTCTGCCTCAACCTGCTCGACAGCGTAAACCTGTGCCTGCTGTCCTCGCCTCTGCTGCTGAGGCGGCCTCTGCTGCTGCTGCTGATGTCGGGGCTACTGCTGTGGCGGCTGCTGCTGCTGCCTATCTGGGCAGTTCCGGATGCTATGTGTGGGCCTTCGACAGTGGTAGCAAATGCTCTGTCCAGCAAGACACTCTCCGCGGTGTGGGCGTCCGCAGGTGCCACATGGTAGGATCTGTGGCTGTCTCTGCCTGTCCCTTCGATCAATGCTGACCCTTCAACTTCCTCTTGTTCTTAGGCTTTGCCTGCTGGATAGGCGCTGGCTTAGCCGGGGGCAATGCTGGATACGGAGCTAGGGGCAACACTGGGGGCTGAACTGACGACTGCACCAAGTCCATCCTGAGACTGGCGTCCTTCCCTTGGGCCTTCGCAACGACATCAGGGTAAGACTGAACGCCATGTCCCGCTATGTGGTGACGGATCACTGGCAGTAGCCCATCACGGAAGCTTCTCGCCCTCTTCGCCTCGGTGTCCACCAAATAGAGAACGAAGGACCCGAGACGTGCAAACTCTCGCTCATACTCATCCACTGAGAGGTTGCCCTACTTGAATGCCAAGAACTGGTGCTCCATCTCTGCCTTGTAGGTATTGGGGTAGTACTTATCCCTCAGCATCTCCTTGAACTGCAGCCAGGTGAGGTTCTCCTTCTCACCAGGGCGCATGCCCCAGTAGCCGTTCCACCAGAGACGGGCATCTCCTGTCATCTACACCTGGGCACAAAGGATGTTGTGCCTCTCTGAGCACTCATTGATCTCGAAAATAGCCTCGAGACCCTGGATCCACTCATCAACTAGGCAGGGATCTCCTTGTCCCGTGAACTTGTCAGGATTATAGCCGTAGAACTGGATGACTACCTCTGCCTGAGTCATCTCCCTCTGAACCTAGTTCGGACGGCGTGCCATCTGAATAATAAGCCTCATAACTTGGTCAGAACATGAGATGAAATTGAACAAGGCTGAAAGGAAACGCTGAATACTGGAAATAGACACAAATTTCTTAACGAGTTGCTAACTCGAAAAGCTAGAGTTCAAACTAGAGTTCTGAATTCTGATGGGAGATAGATCTGATACTGCTAGGAGTCTTTCTTACTGATCTTGAGAATCTAGAGTTTGGATTATCTAAATCCTATTGAGCATAGACTTAGTACAATTTGCTTATATAAACTTTGAAACACTTTAACAGCACTTACCTGGTTGTCGGCACGGCGTGAGTGTGGTGTGGTCGGGTTTTTCTGAAATTTCCTGTCTCATTAAAGTAATCAGATGCACAAAAGGTGCTCTGATACCAGCTGCAATACCCGGCTACTTAGGGCCAATTTTTTTCACAATTTTTTACTTTCGACACCGCTTATAAATTTTTCGAAACCGTTTGCAAACTAACTTGGGATATTGCTAAAAACTTATCTGCTTCAAAAATCTGTTTTCTTTAAACTGGGTCTAGTAACTGGATTAGACTTAAAGAAAATTAGATTAAATCTTTTATCGAATCAAGCATGTAAACTAACCCCGTTCGTACTGGCGAACCGGGTAAAACTTTAAAATCTGAAGATTCCGTCATGCAAGTTCGAAACTGAAATAAACATAGCGAAAGTCTGAATATGCGTGGTCATAATAGTTATACAAGTATAAGTGAACAAATATCCCTGGAACGGCTAGCTGTGCCAAATCCACGACCACGACCACCACAACTGCCCTCACGCCTGCCCGCCGACCCTGTCATCTGAAAAACATAATGGGTGTGAGTACTGGTCCTCTTGTACTCCATAAAAACCCAGGCTAAATAATAATGATAAATCACAGTACAGGTATATATAAGTAAACTGAAATCTTCTGGAACACTATGGCCGGTAACTCCCAGAACACTCTGGCCGGTAACTCCTGGACTCCTTGGCCGGTAACCATGTGCACACTCTGATGGTATATTTAAGGCGAACTGGGCCACCACCAGAACTTAGGCGAGGGCAAAGTCGGCCTCGACCCTAAGCGGATAACTCATATACATACCTGAACATGATCTCGACTATTATACTCAATGTAATACCCAGACTGGGTCCCCACCTAATCTGCTTTGAAAATACGTAAGTGCTGCTGTGCTGGTAGCTGACTCCTTAACCTACATAAAAATATAAGCAAACAAATATACTAAGTACTATGCTCGTCATATGCTCAATAATATGTTAAGATGCTTTACTCTATCAGATAACTTATCCGGATATAAAGGATCGCTCTAAGGGTTCGCTAAAATCATGCTAAGACCGGAACTCAAACTGATAAGCTTAACTGAACTGGTTTGGCTCGGAAAAATATTTAAGTTTCAGAATAAGACTCGGACCGAAATACTCGAACCAAAACTGACTCGAACCGCCAACTGAACCGGCCAGTTCGCTAACTGGCTGAACTGGGTCGGGCTGAACTGGACCGAGTTGGACCACCGGTTCACTCTGGACTGGGTGGTCACGGGCGACTTGGACTGGTCGGGCTCAGTCCGCGCAGGGCCTGCTGGTGCCCTGGCGCGGTGCTAGGCACGAGCTGGGTGCGACCGGGCCTCGGTACCTGTCGGGCGAACCTGAGGCTGACTGCGCACGCGGGCGTGCTGCTGGGCACGACCGAAACCTTACTCCGCGGGGCACGAGCTACTGGCTCAAGACCGCGCGGGCAGTGACACGGGAACAGCGCTGTCGGGCGCTGTCTAAGGCACTGGGCACGACTGGTCCCGAGACCTCGCACGCGGACACGAACTAAGCGCTGCTTGGCGCGGTCGCGTACACTGGGGGCTGCGGTGCCTCGCGCACATGGGGCGCGGGCACGGACAGAGGCAACCTCAGCCTCTGTTGGACATGGGACCGACACTGCGCGCGCTACATGCGCAGCCAGTGGCCGTGGCTAGTCCTTGCCGGACTTCCGGCGACTACTCCGGTGACATTGGACTCCATCCAACATAAAATGACATAAGACAAATTAAAATGCCAAGAATCAATATGAGACCTCAGCTGGATTTTGACTTGGTCTGATTGGGCCGATATGGCTCGTACGGGCCCTAGGTCATCGAATAAACTTGCTCAACTTACAAAATCACTTAAGGCCGAATACTTAACATCAAAAATCATGACTTTAAGGGTTAACACATTGGTTATAACTTGCATGCATATTACTAAGGCTCGAGGGTGAAAATATGCTCGATTTCACTATCAACTTGGCCGAACAAATGAACTCAAAGCATGCATATCTTTTACCAATGTCATGAACATGATTTTTTTAGGGAGAATGAGCCTCTAAAATCGGCCTAACATGCATGTGCCATAAAATTCGAATTTAAGGGCCATAACTTCAAAAATTCAAAACTCCATTTTAAGTACGTGCATGACATCATTTTTCTACATGATAATTCTTAAAATATCATGCTAAGGCTGAGAAAAATGAAAAACACGAGCTTACCTTCACCAAAGACCAAAATGGTGCTCGGGCTCTTTTGCTCGTGCTTACTCGGGCCCTAGGGAACTTAAGCTCGCTCCAATGACTTTGGGGTGCTAATGATGATAGCTGGGGACTTCTAAAAATCCAAGAATCTCTTTGGAATGGCAGAGCCTCGAGTGAAATAGGCTGGAACTCGGTACTCCTCTCCCTTGGCACTACACGCGTGTGAAAATGGCTAAGTCCTTACTCCTCGGCCCTCACTCTATTTCTCTCTATATGCTCACGATTTTGAGTGTCTAAGAGCTTATCCAAATCTGAGAAGTGAGCCTAATATAGAAGCTTGGGCGGATTTAACAATGAGAGCTAATGGGGGACAAATGTATTTTCCATGTGCCTAGGAGTTGGGGAAGGTCTTGGACTTGCTTGGCCTGACCTTCCACGTTTTTAGGAGCATCTAGCAGAGCACAAATGCTGAGAATAAAGGTCTAGTCAATTCTGGACGTTCCCAAGGTAGTGGGGGGACAACATCTTACACATTTGAATAAAATATTGCCTTGCACATGCTCCACTTTGGTGCGAATTGTGTTTGACTTTCCCTTAAACTTTCTTAGGGACATCTTAGGCTTAATTAATTCCTAGAACCCCCTTAATACCTGCAGCACTTGGGTCTTGAAGGAAATGGGCCGAAACTCTTGGAATTGGGCTCGAAAGGTGGGCTGGCGCTGGGGCCTGGGCGCGTTGGGCTGCACGCGGCCCAGGGCTGGCGCGACACTGCTGGGCTGCGCGGCCCTTGCCCTAG
The DNA here is from genome assembly GCA_008636005.1 of Striga asiatica. Classification (NCBI taxonomy): domain Eukaryota; kingdom Viridiplantae; phylum Streptophyta; class Magnoliopsida; order Lamiales; family Orobanchaceae; genus Striga; species Striga asiatica. The sequence continues at coordinate 264,614 of BKCP01000780.1, read as the reverse complement.
GCGCGGGCTGAAAATGCACAACATATTGGGCCAAGCATTGCTAACTCTCCAAGGCTTAATGATGGTTGATTATAGGTGCCAAAATACTTAGAAAAATCCTCCATATGCTCGGCTATACTTAAGCCTTCTTGGCACGGCTATAGGCCTCGGGCGCGAGGCATGCTTGGGGCTCGACACTCTCTTGGGCCGAGTTTGCTAACTCAATGTTGAAATGATGAGCTCCAATACTTAGAAAATTTCTAAGGAAATTCTCATACATGCTCGGCTATACCATGGGCTCGCGGACCCTTAGCGCGAGCGACTCGGCGCCACACGACTAGGCACATGGATCACTTGGTCGAGGAAAAATCATTGGTTCTAAGGCTCGATAATGATCAACACATACTTAGAAAATTCTAAGTAAGGCTACAAGAGGCTAGGGCTTGAGCAAGACTCGGGATTACTAGGCTCAAAACTTGGCTAGACACGGACTAGGCGAGAGTCTCGTGACCGAACATACTCGGTTCTGGACACGGCTTAACTTGGACGATTATCGAAACATACTCGGTTTCGATTATTCGTCAACTGAAAATAATTAATCCCAACTGAATAAAATCCATTTCTAAAAATAAATGGACCGGAATTAATAACTGAAAATGAATAGCTGAATAATTGGGCTCGGAACTCGAAGCGAGCAATATTAATAAAAGAAAATAGTTCAAACTCGGAACTAAACTATCACTTATATTAATAATAGAACTGGGCTATTACATATCATTTCTCGAGAATGGTACCGAGGCTCGATCCCTCTTTCGATTATTTTCATGATGTGTTTATGCTTCAATGATTGATGTTAGAGTTTAGTATCCGTTTTGTTTATTTTATGTTGAGATCCTTTCGATTCGTGTGAAATCGAAAGAGATCATAATATTAGTCGTGTGAATGTTGTGGATATGGAAAATTTGGAAGTCCTTGGCCTTATGGTTAAGGACTCGGACGAAATAAATGAGTTATGTGCCGATTATGATTTATCGAACTAGAATAGTCGCTGTATAGTTGTTAAATTCAAGATAAATCGCATACTGCTCCGAATGATGTGAAATTTTGTATGTGATATCCTCTAATGATTATACATGTCAGGTAAAAATTTCAGGTTGAAATTTCATCTGTAGCTATTTTAATTAATTATTTTAATTTCTGGAAAGAATCGTGTAAATTGCATGTAAAATATAGTTGTGAACCAAAATGGCTAAAATTTAAATATGTTGTCTCTCTATCATTTTCGGATGTTGTGTGAAAATTTCATAATTTTTGGACTTCAATTTCTAGGATAAATAATTAATTGTAGCTTTCTGCTGAACCTTGTTTAATTTATGAAAAATCAACCTGTCGCTGTAAATTGCTGAAGCTTGGTTTATGTGCTCGTTTAATGATGATTTACATTAGAAACAATGCTCAGGATTTGTCGAGTTCATTTTAGTACAATTTTTTTGAAAACTCTAATTCTGCAGAATCTTGCTATAATATTTATAATTCATGTATTTAATGTTTGGAGCTGAGAATTTTATATGTTGATATTTGCATGCTGTAGTTGCTTGTGTAAAAATTTCAAGTGTTAAGTCATTCATTAGTTCAGGCTATGAATTTATGCCCGTTTTTGCGGAAAAATTATTTGAATTTTATAAAATTAGGTATTTTGAGTTAAGGGCTGAAACTTGGTGATTTGACTATGTCCAGTGGTTTGGATTTTTTGTTAAAATTTCAGAGCCTAAATCGTTTGTTTGCTGGACCAACTTGAATATGTAATATTCTCGGCAATATTTCAAAAATGTAGCTTTTGATGTTAAAGTTTGTAACTGACTAGTTCTTTGTTCCTTGTTATTTGTTTTAATCATCCCTTATTTGGAGTTATGTGTACTTCCATGATTGGTTTGGTCGAGTCTAAGTGCTAAGTCCAAGTGTTCCTCCACGAACTACTTAGTTGAATCAAGTTCGACTAAGTCTGATTTGTGTATTCCTTCTAAAGTCAAGATAAGTGTAGATTGTAGTATCTTGACTTAATGTAGGTGTTTGAGGAGTCAAGCCTCGACCTACGTCCCTTCTGATTTTTGCTTTTATCAATCCGAACTACCAGGTGGGTTAGCTATTCTAAAATGTATATGCATGTGTGTTTTAAATGTGTTGAATTTGGTATGATCTATGTATGCACGCGAGCATGTAGTCTATCGATGTGAGCTATTATGGTTGTCGGTACGGCTGTCCCCATCAATGTAATACGGTTGCCCTTACGAGGTAAATCTCCTTATGTCCTAATGAAAGGCCGTGTTCGTTGTGTTGCACGCACTCCCGTCGTTAGGGTTTATACATCCCCTTCCCACGGCTAAGCGTAGATGTTCACATGAGTGAATCATTGTCGTATTGATTGGAGATGTCACATGTTGTTATTGTTTATGTTCATGTTGCGACCATACCATCCTAACATATTTTATATTGTTCATATGCATAGTGGTGAGCATTATATTTTCCTTTATGCTCACTCCCACCTGCTCTTCACGGATGCAGGTTAAGCAGTTGGCGGGAGACGAGACAAGGCGAGTGGGTGGTCTTTTTATTTATTATTATTATTGCTTCCGCAACTATGAACCTTGTGCTTGAATTTGGACATGTTGGTTGATTTCAGATTTGTTTTGAAAATGTTGGATTGGTTTTGAAACCCTTATGTTTGACATTCACAAGTATGTGTTTAAATGGATATCATGTTTATTTTATTGATCATGCAATTGTGAAATGGGTTAATGAAAACCTTTGAAAAATCGGGTTTATGAATCCCCGCTAGTTCAGACACGACTTGAACTATGATTTGAATTGAATGAGTAACGCTGAAAGGTTAATTTATGAATCGAAAAATGAATTTTGAAAATTTTACTGTGATTTTTGGAAAAGCCATGGATTGTCCTTAAAAATCAAGTGGGGCGTTACAAGATTAAAAAATGCAAATCATTTGCAGCAGACTTTGAATAAGACATTATGGCCCATATGTATGTTTTAATTCATGTATGAATGTATGATATTTTATAAGCCTTGGACATGTCGAGGAGGTTTTGGGTTGGTGAATGCTTGTAATAAATTATTCACGCGCTGGGACATCGCATAGTTTACTGCTTTCATAAAAAACTCATGTACAACTCCTGGGCGGGTCATGGGATGAATTATGTAATTGTTGTTTTATATTATTCATTATTAATCCGGCGGATGTGGACTAACCTCGACAGGGCGAGGAGATAAACACACAGACGGATGCCATGGTGATGATGACCTATTCAAAATGAAGAGTGGGAGTCACTGCGAAAGGGGAATTCCAAATCCTGAAACAGAAGGCACATTCAACAAAGGACAGAATTGTGTTTCTCCGTAATATTGGAGATTGAATAATGGCCATAATAGTTGGATTATAGTTCCTAGTTTATTATTGCCTATTAATCATGCATGTTCTTATGTGATTTAATTGCTCTATGTGCAAGTTAAATTATTAGAAGCATGCCTAGGAAAATTCCTTAAAATAAAAATTATATTAAGTGCGTAATGGGTTGAAATAAATTACATCCAAGGCCTCCATTATAGGTTTGTCAGTGAAGTGATTTAAATCGTGCCCAAAGGACGTTTTATTTCACAGTTCACAAGGACAAATCTCCTTCGGGATGCTAGCAGCGAGCTATTTCAAAAGCATATGGGTCACCCAAAGGTGGACGTATAATTTTGGTAGTAAACTTAGTACCAATTAATGGGTTACACTTAAAGTGCAAATAATTACGATATTCCCAATGGAAAAGGTTGTTTTTATTTTTGCGTTGGCCCGAAGTTCGACTGACTATTAGTTAAGTAATGTTTAACGGTATGTTAATTAATGGGATTAATCCCTTCTCATACGATGGTTTGAACCGCAGAAGTTCGCACTCAGTGGCCTCCAGGGATTCGGTGTTTTGAGTTGTCGGCGAATTTATTTAAAATATTGATTTTTAAGGGATGAATATTAGATGTTAAATTTAAAAACACTTGACTGAGTAAAATCTATGTTTACGTGATCCCAGGAATGCAAAATGTTTTTCGGTCCGTTGTCCATAATTCTAAAAAAAAAACAAACTTGTTTGTCTCAATTACATTGACTGGGAAAGGAACTTGGATATAGTGTTAACTGTTGAAGGGTGCAAATTTGCTACTGTTGAGGCTTGTCCGGATGTGCCTGCTGACAATGCGCTAGACCAAGAGAAAGAGGCGTATGCTAGGTGGAAAAAGGCTGACGAGATGGCGAAGTGTTACATCTTGGCATCTTCGTCAAATGTACTTCAACATCAACATTAGTCTATGGACACTGCAGTAGAAATGCTCCTCAATCTCAAGGAGTTATTTGGCCATCAGTCGCGGGCTGCCCGACAAGAAGCCATGAGGGTTCTAATGAATATGACCATGCGTGAGGGCACTCCCGAAAGAGAACATGTTCTTGCAATAATGGCCTAGCTGAATGAGCTGGAGGTTCTTGGGGCTTTTATTGACTGGGAAACCCAAGTCGATATAGTGCTTCAGTCTTTTATTGACTGGGAAACCTAAGTCGATATAGTGCTTCAGTCTTTGCCGAAGACCTTCGAACAATTCCGGTTGAATTATAACATGAATAAGATGTTGATGACTCTTCCGGAACTTGTTGCTGAACTTCAATCGGCAGAGGGCCTGTTTCGTCACAAATCCCAAGCGATGGTTGCTGTAACGCCCCACTTTATTTTGAAAGATTTATCGAATTTATTTAATAGAAACCACAATAAATTTATTTATTTATTTATTTATTTATTTTTTTACAAACATTAATGTAATTAAAAACTCAGTGGGCGCTACTCAACCTACCAAAAGCTTTTATCCAAAAATGCTAACACAGCAAATAAAGGCAGCATGCACGAATAATAAGCCGTAAACCAATCTAGCATTCATTAGGTTCCAATTCATAAAAGATAATTCATAATTCCATGTTCCGAAATGACATAACCAAAATATCCAAATTGAACATGAGTTCATGAACTAAGCGGAAGCAAGGTTAATAAAGCAATAATAAATAATATAACCACCACTCGTCATCTCGTCTCGTCACCCGCCAGCTGCTTAACCTGCATCCGTGAAGAGCAGGTGGGAGTGAGTACAGTTAAATATCGTACTCACACTATGCATAAGAATAACATAACAATGGTATGGTCGCAGCATAAACATAAACAATGATCACAACATGTCTCATCTCCTAATCAAAATCACACCATTTAACCTTACTCATGTGCACATCTATCGCTAGCCGCAGAACGGGGATTCATTACCCGAAGGCGGGAGTACGTGCCACTGTAACGGACACGGCCTTCCATATGGGCTTACGTACCTCACAAGGGCACGGCCATATCAGGACTTAAAGGAGATTGCCACACAAGGGCACCGTACCGTAACTCGACGGGGACAACCGTATCGACGGCCGTAACAGCTCACATCGATAGGCTACATGTTCATTTTCATACATAGATCACACCAAATTTGCAACATGATTAAAATCAAACATATGCATAGATAATTTTTGAATGACAACCCACCTGGATTCGGACTGATGACAGTAATTCAGAATAGTCGTAGGTTGAGGCTTGACTCCTCAAACACCTACATTATGTCAAGATCCTACAATCAATATCGTGACTAAATCGGAAAACACAAAACAGACCTAGTCGAACTTGTTTCGACTAAGTAGTTCGTGAAGTCCTGTGGATGTTGGAACACTAAGACTCGGCACTAAACTCGACCAAAACACGCAAGGGAGTTCACACAAACCCATCTAAGGATTGACCAAGTCAAACACACATAAAAACCAAAAATCAAGTCGATTTCCAAACTTCATATAAAAATCATGTTCGAAATAGAAATCAGTTAATCGCATGAAAATAGGTGATCAAGCTACCCTACGAATTAAGCTCTGAAAATTTACACAAAATTTCATCTCCCAGAAACATGTAATATCACAAAGTTTCAGCTTCAAACTCAAAATATCCTATTTTATAAAATTCAAACAACATATCAGCAAAATGGGCACATTAATTCATACTCATACTTAATGAATGAATCTGATCTTGAAAATTTTACACAACAACATACAGTATGCCAAAGTCCTCTTTTAAAAATTTCAGCCTTAAATGATAACTGCTGCTATTTTTAAAAATTCAAACGAGCAACAGCAGTTTATCGAATTTAAACCCAAACTGAAACAAAACAGATTCTAAAAATTCTCATCTTTTACAAACATGATCAAACACCTAAAATATGACTCTCAGTATAATTTCAGAATTTGCCATGTAGTAACCGATTTTTAAAAATTCAAACAACACTTCTGAAGAATCAATAAATAAAATATTATCCATATCAAATCAACTCCAAAACTTCTGAAAATTTAACACAACACATATAAGTCACAGAGGCATGACATACTCGAATTTCAGCTTATTTCAGTCAGGCATGAATTTTTTATGCATTTAACAATATTCTGGACAGATTACAATTTAATTATTAAAAATAGCTACAGGCCTCCAAAAATTACGAAAATTTTACACAAGGCAGACAATGAACAAATAACACATCCCTCAAAATTTCACATCGTTTCGAGCGGCGAACTATTTTTAAAAATTCGAACACCGAAACAGCGATTAACAAGCTCGACAACTTGGCAATTAAATCACAACATAAAATTTATCATCCGAGGCCTTTCCATAAGACCAAGGACTCGACATTGTTCCATTATCCACCGACTTACACGACTTTCGAGGTCTCGTTCGATTTTTGAGAAAATCGAAGAGATCCCGAACATACGAACACATAAAATCACGAATATATTTTCATAACAAACGATTCAAACGCATATAATAATTCAACGAACACGTACAACACGTCCAAGCACAACATAAATCACGTAATAATAAACGAGGGGTCGAGACTCGATACCGTTCTCGGAAAAAAAAAACGAGCGAGAAAGGATCGTGCGGGGCTCGACGGCAAAAACGTGACGGCAAGCGACGGCGCTCGGTGGCTGCTCAGGCTCGACGGCTGTGCTCGGCTCGCCGGTGAACTCCCGGAAAGCAGCAGCGGCTGAAAAGGCTCGTCGGAGAAGCTGCGGCTGTGGAGGAGGGCTCGCGAACAGCGGCTCGCGGAAGAGGTCCTGCGTGCGGTGGAGAGAACTCGCCGGAAGGAGCTTCGTGGACGGGGAAAAAGGGAGCGGCGATGGCTGGCTCGCCGGACTGCAGTGGTTGATTCACGGCGTGCGAAGGAGCAGGGGAACTCGTGGAGAATAACCCGCCGGAGGAGGACTGGTGGCAGCGATGGATGGCCGAGGAGTAGCAGACGGTGGTCGGAGCTGCTCGGAGGAGGACGCCGGCTAACGAAACGGACAGAGCTGCTCTCGTCGCCGGAGATCGTGAAGCAGGGACCGTCGATGGTGAGAGAATTTCTCTCTTTTCAGTTCTGCGCGTGATCGTGAGCGAGAGAGATGAGGTTGCGGGTTTGACGAGAAACGAGCAGACTTGCAAGGCGAGAGATAAGAGATTGAGAGCGATTTCGACTGAGAGAGAGGAAGAGATTGGAATCGGAGGCTGCGGGTTTTGAAAATTCTCAGGCCGAGAGAGATGAGAAATCACGAATAAAACATAGCTGCTAGGTTAAGGATTTTTGGTTCACAAGAAATAAAGTCACGCTCAGCAGACTTAGAGAGGACCGGATTTTGAGGCTTAGGCCGGACCGGGTTTTTGGGCCAGTTGGGATAACAAAACAGCTCACGGGCTCAAATAAAAATTTAAACAGATATTCTCGGGCCCAATTTCGGTTCCAACGAAAATTATCGGGCTCGATTTCGAATGCAAACGCGCGATAAAAATAAATCGAAAAAATAAATATATATATTTTACACATTATCACATACACATTTATTCATATTAATAATTTAATAAATCACAAAATCAAATAAACAATTAGACAAATTTCACAATTAGCATTTAATCACATTTGACAAATAAATAAACATAATGGCATTCAATAAAATAAAATATAAATATTATCACCAATTAATAATAACAATAATAATAGCAATAAAAATAATATTAATAAATCTCAAATAATCCACAAATAAACGGGGCATTACAGTTGCCCAACGGGGTGAAGGTTCTTCTTCTAGGCCTCCTAAGGGTAAGAAGAGGAAAAAGTCTGTAGGAAAGGGCAAGGTGATCAAGAATGATGCGCGACCTCAGCAAGCAGCAAAGAAGCCGAAAGGCAAGTGCAACAAATGCAAGCAGAAAGGACACTGGAAGGCCGACTGCCCTCTCCTCAAGAAGGGCGACAGAGGTAAATCTTTTTCATTAGTAGTTGAAACATGTTTTGCCGTGTCATCTACAAAAACCTGGTGTGTAGATACAGGTGCCACTGATCATGTCCACAATTCTTTGCAGGGGTTCCAGGAAACCAAACGGCATAGGGAAGGAGAAGTTACCATCTACATGGGCGATGCTAGTAGAGCGTCAGCAGTTGCAGTGGGAGACGTCTATTTAGATTTTGGTTGAGATAGAACTTTGGTTTTGAAGGACTGTTTTTATATTCCTAGTTTTAGAAAGAATTTGATTTCAATTTCTAAGTTTTGTATGAACAGTTTTTCTGCTATTTTCAATAATAAAGTTGTTATTCGTTTTGGCAAAAAGTTCATAAGTTCTGGTTCATTAGTAGACAATCTATATATTCTAGAACCAAAGTCATCTCCACTGCAACAGAAACAATGACTTAATTCATCATCTAATCTAAATAATAGAAAGGAACCTTAAAAAATGAACGAAACATATCTTTGGCATCTAAGACTCGGTCATATAAACCTTAGGAGGATTCAAAGGTTGGTAGCAGACAGGCCCTTGGGGTCATTAGAAGTCGAGGCTTTTCCAACTTGTCAGTCTTTCTTGGAAAGCAAAATGACTAAGAGGGTTTTTAAATCAAAGGGGAATAGAGCCGAAGATTTGTCATGGCTAGTTCATTCCAATCTATGTGGTCCTATGACTGTTCAAGCGAGAAGTGGTTTCGAGTACTTCGTTACGTTTATTGATAACTACTCGAGATATGGGTACAATTTTCTATTGCACCGCAAGTTTGAATGCTTTGAGAAATGCTTAGAGTATAAGACAGTTGTGGAGAAGCAGTTAGGAAAAAGTATCAAGTCACTACGATCAGATCATGGTGGTGAATATCTCTCGAATAAATTTAAGAACTACCTGACGGATAATGGGATTACTTCCCAGCTAACTGTGCCAGGCATGCCCCATCAGAACGGGGTGGCAGAGCGAAGGAATAGTACTCTTATGGAAATGGTTAGGGCAATGATGAGATATAGTACATTACCAGTTTCGTTTTAGGGATATGCCCTAGAAACAACAATATACATTCTAAATAGAGTACCTTCTAAATCAATCACGTCTACACCATTGGAGTTGTGGTCTGGGCACAAGCCCAGTCTAAGACATCTCAGGATTTGGGGTAGTCCAGCGCACGTGCTGAGGACCAATACTGATTAGCTAGAATCTAGATAAGAAATAAGGTTGTTTGTGGGATATTCTAAGGAAACGAAAGGTGGTCTATTTTATAGTCTCGAGGACCAGTATGTAATCGTTAGCACGAATGCAAGGTTCTTGGAAGAAGACTATGCTTTAGATCATAAGCCCAGTAGTAGACATGTCCTCGAGGAAATGAAGGGAGTGAGTACTTCAATACCGAGTGCACCTGATGTTACACTACAAAGTACTGCAACACGTATCACTGATGATGCACCTGAGCAGGTAGTACCTCGTTGTAGTGGGAGGGTTGTCCAGCAGCTCGAACGATTCATGGGTCTGGGAGAGTCTTCTGAGGTTATCCCAGATGTTTTTGAAATCGACCCATGGACATACAATGAGGCACTCCAAGATCGAGATGCAGAGTCTTGGCAAAGAGCGATGAAATCTGAGATGGAGTCTATGGATTCCAATCAGGTCTGAGAACTTGTATAACCACCTAGTGGCAATACACGCCATTGGATGCAAGTGGGTCTGTAAGAGAGAGAGAGAGGAGCAGATGGGAAGGTTGAGAGCTTCAAGGCTAGGCTTGTTTCAAAAGGGTATACTCACAAAGAAGGGATCGATTATGAGGAAACTTTTTCGCTGGTAGCTATGCTAAAACCCATTAGATTCTCTTGGCTGTAGCCGCTCATATGGATTATGAGGTTTGGCAAATGGATGTTAAGATCGCTTTCCTTAACGGGAATTTGGACGAGGACATCTATATGCAACAACCAGAGGTGTTCATTGCAAAGGAACAAGAGCATCTGGTATGTAAGCTGAAGAGGTCCATTTATGGACTGAAGCAGGCTTCGAGGTCTTGGAACATCCATTTTGACGAGGTTTTCCAATCATATGGATTTACCCAATGTCCGGATGAGCACCGTGTATACAAGAAAAGTGATGGAAACGTGGTGGTGTTTTTTGTGCTATACGTAGATGATATTCTTCTCATTGGAAACAGTGTGAAAATGTTATCAAACGTAAAGGTATGGTTATCCAGACATGTTGATATGAAGGATTTGGGAGAAATAGGACATGTTCTCGGAATCAAGGTCATTTGGGACCAAGAGAAGAGAAAGTTGTGCCTATTACAATCCACATACATAGATACTGTCCTAAAGCGATTCAACATGCAGGATTCAAAGAAATGGGATTTTCCCTTTCGACATGGAATCCCTCTATCTAAGAAGATGTCCCCGAAGACGCATCAAGAGATAGAGGACATGAAGGCAGTTCCTTGTGCATCAGCTGTAGGAAGCCTCATGTATGCGATGCTGTGTACGCGACTTGATATTTGTTATGCTGTAGCCATGGTGGCTAGATATTAAAGTAATCTAGGACCGGAACATTGATCTGCGGTAAAACATATACTCAAGTACTTACATAGGACTAAGGAGTACATGTTGGTTTACCAGGCAGATGAATTGCTTCCGTTGTGCTACACTGATTCTAGCTTCCAGCGAGACCAGGACGAAAGCCAGTCAACCTCAGGGTTTGTGTTTACTTTAAAAGGAGGAGCCATTGTATGGAGGAGTGTCAAGTAGAAATGCATGGAGAACTCAACCATGGAAGCTGAGTATGTAGCAGCCTCAGAGGCAGCGAAATAAGCTGTTTGGCTCAAGAATTTTCTCCTTGACCTTGACGTGGTGCCGAATTTATCCATTGCAATTACAGTGTTCTGTGATAACAACGGAGCAGTAGCAAATTCGAAGGAGCCACGAACTCATAAAGCAAGTAAACACATAGAGCACAAGTACCACCTGATACGAGAAATCGTTGGACGAGGAAAAGTCGTTGTTGCCAAGATACAGTCAAAGGACAACCTAGAAGATCCTTTTACGAAGAGCCTACCGGCGAAAGTCTTTTCAAGACATGTAGAAGGAATGGGAGTTAGATGTTAGGGAGACATAGTAGACTAGTCTTCAAGAATTAGATTGAAAGAAAATTGTGGTTAGTGATAGCCATAAGCTTATTAAACATAAGTGGGAGATTGTTAGATATGTTGTAAAAGCTTGGCTTTCAAATATGAACAATTCCATTTGATCTGGCAATCATGTTTCAGTCAAAGTACATATGCTTGCAGTTTATTTATTTATACAATCGTACTCCTTGTCTTACACTGAGATAGTGTGGTTCGTGATGTCTCGTACAGAAAGATCACCTATCGGTTCCTTGTAAGACTAAACTATTTGTTCACAGTCTAGACATGAAGTGAGACCCCTCTTGGAAAAAGACTGTACTATATTCTTGATTCAGTTTATCTTTAACTGGAGAATTACACTAGTACTTATGATAAGTATTGAACAGGACCGCGGAAGGATAAGATTATGAGACTCACTGATCGTTGTTGTAATCTAGACCTTCGGTTATTGATGCGTTCTCTAAAGTTGTACGATAATATAAAACGAGCATGTATATTCATTACTTATTTATTTAATTTACCAAGGATGATTCCTATTCTGTTAGGATGACATACTCGGTACTTTGGTAAATGAGGATGTTTATATGGTGTGCTGTTATAAATTATTTATGATCACTGTGTCCCAGTGCGCTGGGTTGATGACGTCCCTGAAACGACCTCAAGAAAGGAATATTATGTTAAACCGTACAGGTGGATGATTATCCGATATAATGATTAATGTTCTTAGTGGTACTAATTTCAGAAATGAATAAGAAATTGATTAGTTATTTTGTTAGTAATTTAATTAATCGACGGACGTTATATCTTAAACATATGGAGGTAAATCGGTCAACTAGATTAATATTAACTAATCAAGTGGAGGTTTAATTTATTAAATAAATTGGAGCTAAATGGGGAGAGTAATAATATTACTCTAGTGGGATGTATTATTATTTAATTCTAATTAGGATTTTAGGAATTAATTTTATTCCATATGTAACGGCCCACTTTTATTTGCCAAAAATCAGAATAAATTTTTCAAAATTTATTTCAAAACACTTGAGACGCTACTCATTTCCAAAAAAAATTTCAACATTATCATAAATGCAACTCCCAAACGGGTTCAATATTCATGCCAATACCTAAACCGGGTTCAATATTCATGCCAACACCCAAACCAGGTTCAATATTCATGCCAACACCCAAACCGGGTTCAATATTCCTGGCAACACCCAAACCGAGTTCATCAAAATCATAAGTACTAGGGAGTACACTCCCTATCAATAATCTGAAATCCAACGTAAATCAGAAATGCATAAATAAGACTAAGCAGTTTATGCAGCGGAAATAATCAGTAATATGACCACCACTCGCCTCCCTCTATTGTGCCCGCTAATTACTAATCTGCATCCATGAAGAGCAAGTGGGGATGAGCACAATAGGAAAATCGAGGTGCTCACGGCTATGCAATAATTAGTATTCAAATTTATAAAATAAAGCAGGTATGGTTGCAGTATGAACACAAATCAATTAATATCCCATCTCCTTCCCAGAGTCAACTCTCATGTACACACCTATACCAATAGACCACTGTTGATACACGTATCGAAAACCCCCGCGGGCCTTACATTCGATGCCCATACAGTGGGAGTAAATCCACCCCGAATGCTCGAAAACATCCCTTCGGACTTACATCGAGGATCACCAGCCAAGGCTCACGCCCTGACTGCCATACATAAATAAAGGAGACACCCCATAGGGTACGTTCTATAGCTATGGGGATAACCGTTTGACGGCCAATATGGCTCACATCGAAGGCTACATGGTTCACATGCATACTTTGATCATACCACAACAATAACAATTAATTAATGGATAGAATTTTCAAATAAAACCCACCTGGATGTAGCGAGAGGTATAGCCAAGCACAGAGTTGAAGGAATTATGGCACAAGTTCAGCTCGAAGGACCTACAACAATTTATAATGACCTATCACTGACTGTCCAATACAAAACAACAAATAAGGCACATATACTTAGCCGAAATCATATCGACTAAGTGACTCGTGGATTCCTTGACCGAGTTAGGTATAATGGAGTTACTACCAGACCTGGACAAAACTCAAATACCTCATACAATACACATAAATCATGCCAACATTATTAAAATTCAATCCTAACCTAAACAACCGATAACCGAACATTTAGACTCCAAAATAAATTAAATTCAGAATCAGGAGTTAGGCTCAGCCAATCAACCTGAAACTTTACCACATTATAAAATATGCAAAAAGACATAAACTCACCAAGTTTCAGCCCTAAATTCATCCGGGAACCTTTTTAAATGATTTAAGCAAAAACAACACCAAAATCAGCATTTAATAGTTCACATAGCTACGCTTCGCATTTTAATCTGAAATTATTACACAACCTAAAACGTAAGAAAATAACATGTTCCTAAAAGTTTCAGCACAAAAATCCAAGTGTACGATTTTTAATGAATTTTAAAATTTTCTGTACAGAAACCGTTTTAAGCATTTGAACTCCAAAATCTCAGAAATAAAATTCGGGGCTTGGCACAAATATTCCACATACTCAGGGGCACAACATATAAAAAATTAAGCTTAAACAGATAACAAATCAATTTATGATGAATTTATTACAGTTCAGCTGCATGCTCGGTTTAGAAAAATCATAACTCTCAAAATACAACTCGAAACGACCTCAAACCAAAACTAACAGATCAAGGACAACTCCAAGTACCTATAACTCGAGGATTTCCACGAAACAAACCACATAATATTCAGTTCGACAATAATTCAAAGTGACGCAATCACTTTGATATCCAATTTGCCAAAACTCTCATGAACACTAAACAACTTAGGCATTATCACATGAATTCACATAACACATTCGACGACCAACTAAACACATGTTATAAATGGGATGTAAAATTAAACGGGACGAGTCGAGCCTTGTACCGTTCTCGGGATTAAACGTTCGAACGAAACGGAGGTGAACGAACGACACGCGAAGACGGCTCGAGGCTCGACGGCAAGCTTCGTCTCGCGGAAGGGAGGAGCAGCGGCGGCTCGACTGAAGGGCGGCACGTTCAAGGTTCGCCGGAGACGGCTGGTCGTGGCAGAGGAGTCGCCTGTACGAGAGAAAGAGCTCCCCGGCGAAGAAGAACTCGCGGCTTGCAGCAACGGAGCTTCACGGCGAGGGTTGTCGGGCTCGTCACTGTTCGCGGCGGAATCTCGCGTGAAATGGGTCACCGGCGTCGCTGTGTTTAGAGGGTAGCGGAGGACGGCAGTTCGCGAGTAGGGGTCATCGCTAGTCCGCGCAAACAGGGAGGGCCACCGGAGTTGCAGTCGCAGAGGAGATGGCAGTGGGAGGACGATGGCGCGATGAAAGAGAAGCTGCGAGGATGATGATGGTCGCGCGCTGGTGCTGCGATGATGATGACAGGATGGAGACGATGGCGATGATGGAGAGGATGGGTTGGAGAAGACGATCGAGTTGATCAGAAAAATATCTGCGGGTTTGGGATTTCTGATTTTTTAGGAACGAACGAGAGAAAGAAAATATATATATCCCAATTATGTTTCTTGTCTTGCACAAAAATAACTCACACAACACACACGGGCCGAATTGGTTGGGCTCGGATTTGGGCCGGATTATCGGGCTCGCGGGTTCGGTTCAATGAAACGTATTGGCTCTCGGGCCCGACTACGTAGAAGTAATACAGATTTCTCGGGCTCGATAAATAAATCCGCACAATTAAATAAACAAACCAAATATATAATATATATTGATAATACACAATTTAAATTGTAAGAAAATAATAATAATATTAGTAAAAATACAAATACACATTTTAATTAAATAATAACATTTTGACAATTAGGCAATTAATTCAATACTTAGATTAAGAAATTTGACAAAATAAATTATATTAGACAATTAATAATTTAGAGCATTTAATAATAATAATAGCAACAAATAAATACTATTAATAATAATAATAAATAATTCCCAAAATTCCATAATTCAAACGGGTTTACAATCGGTTCACGCGATTAAACTGAAATCGCCGAACGACGAATGTTTTTCAATAAAACAATCGAGTATTCCAACCTTTTATTCAAGTCGACATCGCGACCAATAAAATAAATATAACCGTATAAATAATATTAGATAAATAGAATATTCCGAAAAATTATATAAATCGAACGGGGAGTTACAATCTATCCTCAAAACATTTCCGTCCTCGGAAATGCAAACGAACACACATCAAAAAGGAAACGACAGACTCGAACGGGAAATTTCCAATCACGAGGTCCGGGCATCACCCTCCAGAACTCAATTTCGTTCCCATGAGTTCTATCGCCTAATACTCGAAAGGCATGTACTCACATACAGGAACCAATCCGACTCGCCCTATGCTCATATGTTTACCTTCTTGCTTGGGAGGGTGATCAGTCCTGCCCGAGCTCAAGCATACATCTTCTTGCAAGGGACCCAGTTCGGTTTAGCCTATACTCGTGAGTAACAACGACTTGCAACAGTACACAAGACCTCAACAGGTCGTTCGGTGTATTGTCAACGTACTCCGACTACCTCACTATCAAGGTGGACACGTGACACCAAGTTTCAGTCTCGTATCCGAGTCACACTGACAACTTGCCCACGATTTCATCACGTCCGTGTCTCTATCAGAGACAACGACACGGTACCACATACATAAAGCACGACACCATTAAGCTCACACTCTCATGATATCGACTCCACGAGTCAAATGCAACCCTTATACACAAACATAAGGCTTGACCCAAAGCAACACAACATTCCCAATTTGCCGACTCGAGAAACTCCCAAGTAAGGCATAGGGACTCATCGACTACACTCCTTAATTAGAAATCATCGATTAAGGATTTATACACATCTTAGTGGAACTTCGGGCTTTTGGTTCAAGGTTCGGGGTAACATAAATAGCTCAGCAAAAACTGGTCGATCAACGAAATGAATCGGAGGTTCGGGGTTAGTGTACTGTTACCCAAGAGGCGGCACGCTCGCTGGCGCTGCATAAGCGGGACGCTGGGACGCGTGCATACCCACCTACTCGGAGACCAGCTGTAAGGTCGAGGCTTGGCCGCACACGCTAGCCTGGGGAGTTTGTGCGTTCGGTGATGGTGGCTGCAGTTCTCATGCGAGTCAACGGTCGGCCGCGCGCAAGCCTCCCGTCTCTCAGCACGGTCGTGCGTGCTCGGCCACCACTTCGCGTGGCTACACCTAGTCATGGTCGGCGTTTGGTCCAGGTTTTCACTAGAAGTTACAATTCAAGGCTACCAAAAAGGAATGGGTTTACCAAATTTCAAAATGTTTGGGGTCAACAAAACCACATATATTTCAGGTATTCCACCATTTCAAAGTTCAAGGGTTTCTGAAAATAGAAAGGTATAAGTCCAAGCTCCAAGTCCACTTCCTTTCCCAAAGACACATTCTAATACGCGAATAGATCAACGATTGAGATAGACGAGAATCCTCAGTGAAATTCTAATACATTTATTCCGTCGGGAATAATCTCCAATCAGCAGCTCCTACCGAGAGATACAATAACCAGCTCGCCTCGACTCTTCCGACTAACAGCGTCAACCGAAACGTCAGCTCTTCATCGGGTAGCTAATCGCATCAGCAGTCCTAAACGAGCGCAACTCACTTCCCAATCTTCACACTTTGAAATTTGAACGCAAAGTCCCTCCCGGGATTCCGAAAGGAGGAAAAGAACAAAAATTTTACGATGCACAAGATTTAGAATAAGGACAGGTCTGCACTACGCGATGTGCTTGATTCTGTCTCGTCTATCCTCCTCAAAGGGCTTCTGCATAATCTTTAAAGGTAGAAAAACACTCCATCTTGATAACACCAGGAGATAACACAAATGCACTTATAGGCGGCGATCTCGGCTCGTCAAGCACCTACATTTAGTTCAGATGCTATAATCAACATCTATTCTGACTTAAACGGAGTTCACAATTATACTCAGCCGAACTTGATTCGACCAAGTTGTTCGTGAAGTCCTGTGGACGTTGGAATACTGAGACTCGACACTAAGACTCAACCAAATACACCTGGGAGTTCACATAATCCAAATCAAAGATTGGCCAAGTCAAAAGAACAAAGGAACGGAAAAAGAGCCGATTTACAGTTTTTATTGCAAAAGCCATATATTTAAAAATAATAGATTTTAATCACAAAATTAGGTTGGTCAGGTTAACATACGAATTTAACTCTGAAATTTTTTTCACCAAAATTCCACCTCCCATAATTAAGCAATACCACAAATTTTCAGCCCCAAACTCAAACTGTGTTATTTTATAAAATTCGAGCAAGATTATGGCAAAAACGAGCATAAATTAGCAACCAGATTAAATGAATGATTATCCTATGAAATATTTATACCACAGACTACAGCATGAGAGTGTTAACATGTCAAAATTTCAGCCCTGGATATTAACTGTACGAGTTTTAAAAATTCCTACATTTTTCAGCAGTTATCAAAATTCAGTTAAAACCAAACCAAATTAAACTCCAAAAATTCTTATCGTTTAACATCATGAAAACACACATAAAACAAGTACTCCAGCCAAGTTTCAGAATTTTTTTAACGACTAACCGATTTATGATAAATAAAATAACTTTGCGCAGAATCAGAAAATAAATTATTTACCCTATCAACCATAGTCCAAAAATTCAAAAAATTTTACACAGAATATAATCATATTAGTGGCATAACATACTAAATTTTCAGCCAATTTCGACCACTACACAATTTATTATGAAATTAACATGAAACTGACCATAAATCATTCTAATTATTTAAAATAGTTACAAGCCTTGGAAAATTACAAAATTGTAACACAAGTCAGATGTTCAGCAGAAGACAAGACCCTCAAAATTTCAAGGCAAACGAAGCAGTACATAATTTTTAATAATTCCAACATTAAAACAGCAGTTATTAAGGTTCAACAATTTATCTACGACTCGATTTACGACGAATTCGTCCGAAGTCTTCGCCATAAGACTAAGGACCATACAACGTTCCAATCCACAGCGACTATATCACGAATCGACGAGGTCTCGTTTGATTTCTCCAAATCGAAGAGATCGTCTACATATGTACAACATATATTTAAACAAATTTCAAACTCATGAATACAAAATTAACATAGGCATATACACATCTGATGGTCTTAATAACCATGGTTATAGACCTCCGAATATCCCACACTTGAGACTTCTTCGGTTGTCTGCTCCCTTCGTTTAAGCCTTCTCCTTTCGAGATAGCTCGCGAATGGTCCTCTTCCGAAGACACCAAAATACATCGAGAGGACAGTTATACACAGAACTCAGATCGATAACACCCTATCAAATTTCTAAACAAATAAAACCTCAATTAGAACTTAACTCTATACCACTAGAGTTCAAATTCATACAACAAAGGTTCGCCACTCATCTAGAGTTCCAGAACGTTAAAAAGTAGGAGGATAAATTCCTAAGCCCCAGTTTCATTTCAGTAATCAATAACCAATCAATGAACAATAATCTTAAATCATTTAGGTACTCATACCTGAACTGACGCGGCACGACGAGAGCGAGTGGTCATAATATGAGGTCAAAGCATGTAATCACATAATTCACATTAACCAGTCTACAGAAACGCAGACTGGTACTAATACCAAATTGTAACGCCCCACTTTTATTTGCCAAAAATCAGAATAAATTTTTCAAAATTTATTTCAAAACACTTGAGGCGCGACTCATTTCCAAAAACAATTTCAACATTATCATAAATGCAACTCCCAAACAGGTTCAATATTCATGCCAATACCCAAACTGGGTTCAATATTCATGTCAACACCCAAACCGGGTTCAATATTCATGCCAACTCCCAAATCGGGTTCAATATTCATGCCAACACCCAAACCGGGTTCATCAAATTCATAAATACTAGGGAGTACACTCCCTATCAATGATCCGAAATCCAACGTAAATCAGAAATGGATAAATAATACTAAGCAGTTTATGCAGCAAAAATAATCAGTAATATGACCACCACTCGCCTCCCTCTATCGTGCCCGCAAATTACTAACCTGCATCCATGAAGAGCATGTGGGGATGAGCACAATAGGAAAATCGAGGTGCTCACCGCTATGCAATAATTAATATTCAAATTTATAAAATAAAGCAGGTGTGGTCGCAGTATGAAGACAAATCAACTAATATCCCATCTCCTTCCCAGAGTCAACTCTCATGTGCACACCTATACCAATAGACCACTGCTGATACACGTATCGAAAACCCCCGCGGGCCTTACATTCGATGCCCAGACAGTGGGAGTAAATCTACCCCGATTGCCCGGAAACATCCCTTCGGACTTACATCGAGGATCACCAGCCAAGGCTCACGCCCTGACTACCATACATAAATAAAAGAGACACCCCATAGGGTACGTTCTATAGCTACGGGGATAACCGTTCGACGGCCAATATGGATCACATCGAAGGCTACATGGTTCACATGCATACTTTGATCATACCACAACAATAACAATTAATTACTGCATAGAATTTTCAAATAAAACCCACTTGGATGTAGCAAGTGGTATAGCCAAACACATAGTTGAAGGAATTATGGCACAAGTTCAGCTCGAAGGACCTACAACAATTTATAATGACCTATCACTGACTATCCAATACAAAAGAACAAATAAGGCACATATACTTAGCCGAAATCATATCGACTAAATGACTCGTGGATTCCTTGACCGAGTTAGGTACTATGGAGTTACTACCAGACCTGGACACAACTCAAATACCTCATATAATACACATAAATCATGCCAACATTATTAAAATTCAATCCTAACCTAAACAACCGATAACCGAACATTTAGACTCCAAAATAAACTAAATTCAGAATCAGGAGTTAGGCTCAGCCAATCAACCTGAATCTTTACCACATTATAAAATATGCAAAAAGACATAAACTCACCAAGTTTCAGCCCTAAATTTATCCGGGAACCTTTCTAAATGATTTAAGCAAAAACAGCACCAAAATCAGCATTTAATAGTTCACATTGATACACTTCGAATTTTAATCTGAAATTTTTACACAACCTAAAATAAAAAAAATAACATGTTCCTGAAAGTTTCAGCACAAAAATCCAAGTGTATGATTTTTTATGAATTTTAGAAGTTTCTGTACAGAAACCGTTTTAAGCATTTGAACTCTGAAAACTCAGAAATAAAATCCGGGGCTTGGCACACATATTCCACATACTCAGAGGCACAATATATAAAATATTCAGCTCAAACGGATAACAAATCGATTTATGATGAATTTATTACGGTTCAGCTGCATGCTCGGTTTAGAAAAATTATAACTCTCAAAATACAAGTTGAAAAGACCTCAAACCAAAACTAACAGATCAAGGACAACTCCAAGTACCTATAACTCTAGGATTTCCACGAAACAGACCACATAATATTCAGTTCGACAATAATTCAAAGTGACGGCAATCACTTTGATATCCAGTTTGCCAAATATATATATATATATATATACCAAAATTCTCATGAACACTAAACAACTTAGGCATTATCACATGAATTCACATAACACATTCGACGACCAAATAAACACATATTATAAACGGGACATAAAATTAAACGGGACGAGTCGAGCCTTGTACCGTTCTCGCGATTAAACGTTCGAACGAAACGGAGGTGAACGAACGGCACGCGAAGACGGCTCGAGGCTTGACGACAAGCTTCGTCTCGCGGAAGGGAGGAGCAGCGGCGGCTCGACCGAAGGGCTGCACATTCAAGGTTCACTGGAGACGGCTGGTCGTGGCGGAGGAGTCGCCTGTATGAGAGGAAGAGCTCCCCGGCAAAGGAGAACTCGCAGCTTGCAGCATCGGAGCTTCACGGCGAGGGTTGTCGGGCTCGTCACTGTTCGCGGTGGAATCTCGCGTGAAATGGGTCACCGGCGTCGCTGCGTTCAGAGGGTGGTGGAGGACGGCAGTTCGCGAGTAGGGGTCATCGCTAGTCCGCGCGAACAGGGAGGGCCGCCGGAGTTGCAGTCGCGGAGGAGATGGCGGCGGGAGGACGATGGCGCGATGAAAGAGATGCTGCGAGGATATTGATGGTCGCGCGCTGGTGCTGCGATGATGATGACAGGATGGAGACGATGGCGATGATGGAGAGGATGGGTTGGAGAAGACGATCGAGATGATCAGAAAAATAGCTGCGGGTTTGGGATTTCTGATTTTTTAGGAACGAACGAGAGCAAGAAAATATATATATCCCAACTAGGTTTACTGTCTTGCACAAAAATAACTCACACAACACACACGGGCCGAATTGGTTGGGCTCGGATTTGGGCCGGATTATCGGGCTCACGGGTTCGGTTCAATGAAACGTATCGGCTCTCGGGCCCGACTACGTAGAAGTAATACAGATTTCTCGGGCTCGATAAATAAATTCGCACAATTAAATAAACAAACCAAATATATAATATATATTGATAATACACAATTTAAATTTTAAGAAAATAATAATAATATAAGTAAAAATACAAATACACATTTTAATTAATTAATAACATTAGACAATTAGGCAATTAATTCAATACTTAGACAATTAAGAAATTTGACAAATAAATTATATTAGACAATTAATAATTTATAGAATTTAATAATAATAATAGCAACAAATAAATATAATTAATAATAATAATAAATAATTCTCAAAATTCCATAATTCAAACGGGTTTACAATCGGTTCACGCGATTAAACCGAAATCGCCGAACGACGAATGTTTTTCAATAAAACAATCGAGTATTCCAACCTTTTATTTAAGTCGACATCACGAACAATAAAATAAATATAACCGTATAAATAATATTCGATAAACAGAATATTCCGAAAAATTCTATAAATCGAACGGGGCGTTACAATCTATCCTCCTTAAAACATTTCCGTCCTCGGAAATGCAAACGAACACACATCAAAAAGGAAACGACAGACTCGAACGGGAAATTTCCAATCACAAGGTCCGGGCACCACCCTCCAGAACTCGATTTCGTTCCCATGAGTTCTATCGCCTAATACTCAAAAGGCATGTACTCACATACAGGAACCAATCCGACTCGCCCTATGCTCATACGTTTACCTTCTTCCTTGGGAGGGTGATCAGTCCTGCCCGAGCTCAAGCGTACATCTTCTTGCAAGGGACCCAGTTCGGTTTAGCCTATACTCGTGAGTAACAACGACTTTCAACAGTACACAAGACCTCAACAGGTCATTCGGTGTATTGTCAGCGTACTCCGACTACCTCACTATCAAGATGGACACGTGACGCCAAGTTTCAGTCTCGTATCCAAGTCACACTGACAACTTGCTCACGATTTCATCACGGTCGTGTCTTTATCAGAGACAACGACACGATACCACATACATAAAGCACGACACCATTAAGCTCACACTCTCATGATATCGACTCCAAGAGTCAAATGCAACCCTTATACGCAAACATAAGGCTTGACCCAAAGCAACACAACATTCCCAATTTGCCGACTCGAGAAACTCCCAAGTAAGGCATAGTTACTCATCGACTACACTCCTTAATCAGAAATCATCGATTAAGGATTTATACACATCTTAGTGGAACTTCGGGCTCTCGGTTCAAGGTTCGAGGTAACATAAATAGCTCAGCAAAAACTGGTCGATCAACGAAATGAATCGGAGGTTCGGGGTTAGGGTACTGTTACCCAAGAGGCGGCACGCTCGCTGGCGCTGCATAAGCGGGGCGCTGGGACGCGTGCATACCCACCTACTCGGAGACCAACTGTAAGGTCGAGGCTTGGCCGCACACGCTGGCCTGGGGAGTTTGTGCGTTCGGTGATGGCGACTGCAGTTCGCATGCGAGTCAACGGTCGGCCGCGCGCAAGCCTCCCGTCTCTCAGCACAGTCGTGCGTGCTCGGCCACCACTTCGCGTGGCTACACCTAGTCAGAGTCGGCGTTTGGTCCAGGTTTTCACAAGAAGTTACAATTCAAGGCTACCAAAAAGGAATGGTATTACCAAATTTCAAAACGTTTGGGGTCAACAAAACAACATATATTTCAGGTATTCCACCATTTCGAAGTTCAAGGGTTTCTGAAAATATAAAGGTATTAGTCCGAGCTCCAAGCCCACTTCCTTTCCCAACGACACATTCTAATACGCGAAGAGATCAACGATTGAGACAGACGAGAATCCTCAATGAAATTCTAATACATTTATTCAGTCGGGAATAATCTCCAATCAGCAGCTCCTACCGAGAGATACAATAACTAGCTCACCTCGACTCTTCCGACTAACGGCGTCGACCGACACGTCAGCTCTTCATCGGGTAGCTAATCACGTCAGCAGTCCTGAACGAGCGCAACTCACTTCCCAATCTTCACACATTTGAAATTTGAAAGCAATGTCCCTCCCGGGATTCCGAAAGGAGGAAAAGAACAAAAATTTTACGATGCACAAGATTTAGAATAAGGACAGGTCTGCACTATGCGATGTTCTTGATTCTGTCTCGTCTATCCTCCTTAAAAGGATTCTGCATAATCTTTAAAGGTAGAAAAACACTCCATCTTGATAACAACAGGAGATAACACAAATGCACTTATAGGCGGCGAGCTCGGCTCGTCAAGCACCTACATTTAGTTCAGATGCTATAATCAATGTTGTAGTTATTTTTACCGGAGTAGAATCAAAAGATTCGAACACCGGGTCGTGTCTCTCGAGGAAGGTCAGCCGGATTACTTTGCACGTTATTCAAACACAAATAAATGAAATAGAATTCCTAAACATTCTAATTCAGATGATTTGGTTTGATTATTAACTACGAAGAACAACTTCAAATAAAGCAGATAAAAATAACAAGCAACGACGAAGAAAAAATAGGATTTAAGGAGCTAGGGAGTCGGGAATATCCGTTTTGGTCGAAAATGCAGTTATCAAGCAAAAGATTGTTCGATTAAGTGATTTGACTAATCGACACGTTCAAGCACTCATTCTCAATAACTTTTCGTAACAAGAGAACAAACTAGAACGGCAAATCAACAATTCAATTAACTTCTAGGCAATACAGTTACGAACAAGCCTAGTTCATACGAGCCTATTTCGACCGACTCCTCCCCTTTCGGTTCTAAGAGTCGATTAAAGTAGACTAGGAGGTGTTTAATCAACTAGTCCGTTTAGAATAACCAACATCAAGCAAGAATATACCGAACTCAATTGTAAACAATTGGGGATTGAAGTGTCACCCTTCAACAATTCTCAATATTCGAGCCCGACAATTGAAAAACCCTAGAAAAAGATCAACTCGTACAAATTGAACAATCACGCACATGATAATTGCACACGAATTCAAAACATCAATCCCCTATCCCTAGCATAGAGATTTAGCTACTCATAATCGAATAATCAACATAAGCAATCACAACCCAAGAATTCATATTTAACGATTAAGTTAAAAGAAAATCTTACGATTGATACATCCCAACGTTGAATCCGATAAACAAGCTTGAATTCAAAACCAATAGCACAATCTAAGATCAAATCCTTGTTCTCCGTTCAAAAATATGAAAAGAGAAAGAAAAACGAGTTCAAAAGACGAAGGGGGTAGGGTTATGTCGTTTCTCAAATGCGTAAGAATAATCGCCCCCTTTGTCGAAGACCCGATCTCAATATATATAAGAGAGCAGCGCCGCGCCGTGAAGAGGGCCTCGCGGCGTGAAGGAGACATCGTTGGGCGCAAGTGCCGCGCCGTGGAGGTCTGGCGCGCCGTGAAGGGGCCTGCTCCCGCGGCGTGATGGCGTCCCGCGCCGTGAAGGTTGCTGGTGTCGCTCCGTGGCTGGTCCTCGCGGCGTGATGGCTGGATTCGCTAGGAGACTCTGTCCGCTCGTGGTAGATGGCGCGGCGTGGAGGAATGAAATCTGTCGCGGCGTGATGGAGGGCTCGCGGCGTGTCGGACCCTCGCGGCGTGGTGTAGCAAAAACACGTCCCAGAAGGCCCGTGGCAGGTTCCACGGCGTGATGGCTGGCGTGACGGTCTTGGAGCTCAGCCATGAATGCATTACTTCACGTCTCGTGTTCGTTCGAACTCGTTTCGACTTAGAATTCGATTTTGTTTTCTTTCGTGTGTTGCCAACGAAACGCTCTACTCAGTTAAGTTCTTCCGGTCCCATTATCATGAAAAATAGATCCTCCCGAGCTTTCCACCCTGCACATCAAAGACGAGAAAAACCGGAAGAATACTCGAGAAACAAATAGATAAACTAAAATAAAACAAGACGCACAATAAACTATAAAAACGAATAAATACTAACGAAAAGACCTAAAACAGGGGAAAAAGAAATGAAAAATAAGAAGGAAAAAATGTAACAAAAATGGAACAAACAATCAACATCTATTCTGACTTAAACGGAGTTCACAATTATACTCAGCCGAACTTGATTCGACCAAGTTGTTCGTGAAGTCCTGTGGACGTTGGAATACTGAGACTCGACACTAAGACTCAACCAAATAAACCTGGGAGTTCACATAATCCAAATCAAAGATTGGCCAAGTCAAAAGAACAAAGGAACGGAAAAAGAGCCGATTTATAGTTTTTATTGCAAAAGCCATATATTTAAAAATACCTGGCTTTGTCTGTGGCTTTGTCTTATTTTCATAGGAATAGTCCTCTATGCTAGGCTTTTGCAGTGGTATAGGCGAGTATTCATTTTCTTTTGGTCTTTTTGTGTTATCCCGTTTATGGATTTCTAGGCCGCTTTTCAGCGTGTCCTCTCACTTTTCGTTTTCGGCTTTTGGTCGCGTCTGTATTCGAACTTTGTTCCCCTTGAGTTATGATATAATATCTCTCTCGTTCCGAAAAAAAAAAATACCAGATTTTAATCACAAAATTAGGTTGGTCAGGTTAACATACGAATTTAACTCTGAAATTTTCACCAAAATTCCACCTCCCATAATTAAGCAATACCACAAATTTTCAGCCCCAAACTCAAACTGTGTTATTTTATAAAATTCGAGCAAGATTATGGCAAAAACGAGCATAAATTAGCAACCAGATTAAATGAATGATTAACCTATGAAATATTTATACCACAGACTACAGCATGAGAGTGGTAACATGTCAAAATTTCTGCCCTGGATATTAACTGTACGAGTTTTAAAAATTCCTACAATTTTCAGCAGTTATCAAAATTCAGTTAAAACTAAACCAAATTAAACTCCAAAAATTCTCATCGTTCAACATCATGAAAACACACATAAAACAAGTACTCCAGCCAAGTTTCAGAATTTTTGTAACAAAATAACCGATTTATGATAAATAAAATAACTTTGCGCAGAATCAGAAAATAAATTATTTACCCTATCAACCATAGTCCAAAAATTCCAAAAATTTTACACATCATACAATCATATTAGTGGCATAACATACTAAATTTTCAGCCAATTTCGACCACTACACAATTTATTATGAAATTAACATGAAAATGATCGTAAATCATTCTAATTATTTAAAATAGTTACAAGCCTTGGCAAATTACAAAATTTTAACACAAGTCAGATGTTCAGCAGAAGACAAGACCCTCAAAATTTCAAGGCAAACGAAGCAGTACATAATTTTTAATAATTCCAACACTAAAACTGCGGTTATTAAGGTTCAACAATTTATCTACGACTCGATTTACGACGAATTCGTCCGAAGTCTTCGCCATAAGACTAAGGACGATACAACGATCCAATCCACAGCGACTATATCACGAATCGATGAGGTCTCGTTCGATTTCTCCAAATCGAAGAGATCGTCTACATATGTACAACATATATTTAAACAAATTTCAAACTCATGAATACAAAATTAACATAGGCATATACACATCTGATGGTCTTAATAACCATGGTTATAGACCTCCGAATATCCCACACTTGAGACTTCTTCGATTGTTTGCTCCCTTCGTTTAAGCCTTCTCCTTTCGAGATAGCTCGCGAATGGTCCTCTTCCGAAGACACCAAAATACATCGAGAGGACTGTTATACACAGAACTCAGATCGATAACACCCTATAAAATTTCTAAACAAATAAAACCTCAATTAGAACTTAACTCTATACCACTAGAGTTCAAATTCATACAACTAAGGTTCGCCACTCATCTAGAGTTCCAGAACGTTGAGGATAAATTCCTAAGCCCCAGTTTCATTTCAGTACAATAACCAATCAATGAACAATAATCTTAAATCATTCAGGTACTCATACCTGAACTGACGCGGCACGACGAGAGCGAGTGGTCATAATATGAGGTCAAAGCATGTAATCACATAATTCACATTAACCAGTCTACAGGAACGCAGACTGGCTCTGATACCAAACTGTAACGCCCCACTTTTATTTTCCAAAAATCAGAATAAATTTTTCAAAATTTATTTCAAAACACTTGAGGCGCGACTCATTTCCAAAAACAATTTCAACATTATCAGAAATGCAACTCCCAAACGGGTTCAATATTCATGCCAATACCCAAACCGGGTTCAATATTCATGCCAACACCCAAACCGGATTCAATATTCATGCCAACACCCAAACCGGGTTCATCAAATTCATAAATACTAGGGAGTACACTCCCTATCAATAATCTGAAATCCAACGTAAATCAGAAATGCATAAATAATACTAAGCAGTTTATGCAGCAAAAATAATCAGTAATATGACCACCACTCGCCTCCCTCTATCGTGCCCGCAAATTGCTAACCTGCATCCATGAAGAGCAGGTGGGGATGAGCACAATAGGAAAATCGAGGTGCTCACCGCTATGCAATAATTAATTTTCAAATTTATAAAATAAAGCAGGTATGGTCGCAGTATGAACACAAATCAATTAATATCCCATCTCCTTCCCAGAGTCAACTCTCATGTGCACACCTATACCAATAGACCACTGCTGATACACGTATCGAAAACCCCCGCGGGCCTTACATTCGATGCCCAGATAGTGGGAGTAAATCCACCCCGAATGCCCGGAAACATCCCTTCGGACTTACATCGAGGATCACCAGCCAAGGCTCACGCCCTGGCTGCCATACATAAATAAAGGAGACACCCCATAGGGTACATTCTATAGCTACGGGGATAACCGTTTGATGGCCAATATGGCTCACATCGAAGGCTACATGGTTCACATGCATACTTTGATCATACCACAACAATAACAATTAATTAATGCATAGAATTTTCAAATAAAACCCACCTGGATGTAGCAAGAGGTATAGCCAAACACAGAGTTGAAGGAATTATGGCACAAGTTCAGCTCGAAGGACCTACAACAATTTATAATGACCTATCACTGACTGTCCAATACAAAACAACAAATAATGCACATATACTTAGCCGAAATCATATCGACTAAGTGACTCGTGGATTCCTTGACCGAGTTAGGTACTATGGAGTTACTACCAGACCTGGACAAAACTCAAATACCTCATACAATACACATAAATCATGCCAACATTATTAAAATTCAATCCTAACCTAAACAACCGATAACCGAACATTTAGACTCCAAAATAAACTAAATTCAGAATCAGGAGTTAGGCTCAGCCAATCAACCTGAAACTTTACCACATTATAATATATTCAAAAAGACATAAACTCACCAAGTTTCAGCCCTAAATTCATCCGGGAAGCAAAAACAGCACCAAAATCAGCATTTAATATTTCACATAGCTACACTTCGAATTTTAATCTAAAATTTTTACACAACCTAAAACATAACAAAATAACATGTTCCTGAAAGTTTCAGCACAAAAATCCAAGTGTACTATTTTTAATGAATTTTAGAAGTTTCTGTACAGAAACCGTTTTAAGCATTTGAACTCCAAAAACTTAGAAATAAAATCCGGGGCTTGGCACACATATTCCACTTACTCAGGGGAACAACATATAAAAAATTCAGCTCAAACAGATAACAAATCGATTTATGATGAATTTATTACTGTTCAGCTGCATGCTCGGTTTAGAAAAATCATAACTCTCAAAATACAACTCGAAACGACCTCAAACCAAAACTAACAGATCAAGGACAACTCCAAGTACCAATAACTGCAGGGTTTCCACGAAACAAACCACATAATATTCAGTTCTACAATAATTCAAAGTGACAGCAATCACTTTGATATCCAATTTGCCAAATATATATATATACCAAAATTCTCATGAACACTAAACGACTTAGGCATTATCACATGAATTCACATAACACATTCGACGACCAAATAAACACATATTATAAACGGGATGAGTCGAGCCTTGTACCGTTCTCGGGATTAAACGTTCGAACGAAACGACGGTGAACGAACGGCATGCGAAGACGGCTTGAGGCTCGACGGCAAGCTTCGTCTCGCGGAAGGGAGGAGCAGCGGCGGCTCGACTAAAGGGCTGCGCGTTCAAGGTTCGCCGGAGATGGCTGGTCGTGGCGGAGGAGTCGTCTGTACGAGAGGAAGAGCTCCCCGGCGAAGGAGAACTCGCGGCTTGCAGCAATGGAGCTTCACGGCGAGGGTTGTCGGGCTCGTCACTATTCGCGGGGGAATCTCGCGTGAAATGGGTCACCGGCGTCGCTGCTTTCAGAAGGTGGCGGAGGACGGCAGTTCGCGAGTAGGGGTCATCGCTAGTCCGCGCGAACAGAGGGGGAGGCGCCGGAGTTGCAGTCGCAGAGGAGATGGCGGCGGGAGGACGATGGCGCGATGAAAGAGATGCTGCGAGGATGATGATGGTCGCACGCTGGTGCTGCGATGATGACAGGATGAAGACGATGGCGATGATGGAGAGGATGGGTTGGAGAATACGATCGAGATGATCACAAAAAAAACTGCGGGTTTGGGATTTCTGATTTTTTAGGAACGAACGAGAGCAAGAAAATATATATATCCCAACTAGGTTTATTGTCTTGCACAAAAGTAACTCACACAACACCCACGGGCCGAATTGTTTGGGCTCGGATTTGGGCCGGATTATCGGGCTCGCGGGTTCGGTTCAATGAAACGTATAGGCTCTCGGGCCTGACTACGTAGAAGTAATACAGATTTCTCGGGCTCGATAAATAAATTCGCACAATTAAATAAAAAAACCAAATATATAATATATATTGATAATACACAATTTAAATTTTAAGAAAATAATAATAATATTAGTAAAAATACAAATACACATTTTAATTAATTAATAACATTTAGACAATTAGGCAATTAATTCAGTACTTAGACAATCAAAAATTTGACAAATAAATTATATTAGACAATTAATAATTTATAGCATTTAATAATAAAAATAGCAACAAATAAATATAATTAATAATAATAATAAATAATTCTCAAAATTCCATAATTAAAACGGGTTTACAATCGGTTCACGCGATTAAACCGAAATCGCAGAACGACGAATGTTTTTCAATAAAACAATCGAGTATTCCAACCTTTTATTTAAGTCGACATCGCGACCAATAAAATAAATATAACCGTATAAATAATATTCGATAAATAGAATATATAAATTCTATAAATCGAACGGGGCGTTACACCATAATTAATATTACATTAGGAAAATAATATTCCTTCTAGAATATTACCTAGGGTTAGGAGACTAAAGAGTATTCTAGAAGCTGTTGATTGGTAGAAGGAGATTTGTCCCAGATTTAAGAGATATGCGGAGTAGAATTATGATTCCTTTGCCTAATGGGATAAACTCATATTTAGCACCTCCTTAAGGTCCCTAATGGAGCCTATAAATACACCATGTCCCAACCTCTTGGAACACACATGTGAGACTCGATTTTTCCATCTTCTTAAGAGAGAAAATTTGTCTTCTTCGAGAATTCTGGAGATTCAATTAATCGCACCATTAAGATTAATTGTAGTAGGTGTTTAGGTAATCCATTAAAAGATCTAAAAATGATATATCTCAAACCTTGAAGATTTAAATATCCCGGCCATTACTCGCCGCCGACCGCCGCCGCTAGGACCCACCGAAAATCGTCGCCATCGCATATCGCCGCCGGAACACCGCCGGAGCCTAGTCGCACGCAGTCGCGAGCACCGGCCCACAACCGCACCGTGCCAGGTCCCAGTTGTGACATCCCGCGCCACCGTCTGCGATCGCCGTCTGTTTGTGTCGTTCGCGCCTCGATCCCTTGCGTGAGGTAGCATGCACCCACAAGATCGCGCATGCCCAGGAGACGTGCAGAGCACGCCTAGTCCACCCAGGCGAAGGATTCCCGACCGCACGCGCCCGCGTCACCCACGCCTTTCCGAGTCGCACCGCCTGTTCGCGTGTCCAGCCACACGACGCGCACCCAGTCCCGATCAGCGCCCGTCCGCGATCAGCGACCCAAACCGAACCGCTGCACCTTCCAACCAAGACGAACCACTAGAGTTCCGATCAAGTTGACCCAGTGAACCGAACCTTAGCCCAACCGGCCCTAGCCCGACAAGTTCGATCTGGTGATCTGTTCGTGATTCAACAACTCGATCAGAATCGAGAAAGGCCAAACCCATCTGCCCATTGGGTTATGGTAATCAGACGATCTCCATCAACGGAAATCAGAAACGTCTGTGAGTCGGCATAAATTTTAAAAGGTAAGGTCCTAATCCTAACTATAGATTCCACTGCGTTAGGATTTATTTCGATAAGTTCAATACTGCGCATGTCGTTGACGTTCCTAATAGAACCCAACACCTAGAATCCCATTTGATCCATTTTTTACTCCCGAACCATTTTAAAATCGAGCCGAATCATCCAAGGGTTTTTATTCATTTTTAGACTCCTTATATCTCAAAATAATTGTTGAGTCATGATGTCACCGGAAACTAGCCGGATGGCCGGCGAGGAGCCGGCTGTGGCCGTTGCCATGCACCCAGCGTGTGCAACGTGTTGGGTTCGATAGTACCGTACGGGCTGTACGCAGCGGAATTTAAAATTTTAAAGTAAGTATTTATCGTATAAATACAACACCCGTACATACTAATTGTAAATTAACTGATCGTCATCTTTAAAACATGCATCATATACAAATTTTGATTTGTTACTATAAAGTAAATACTAGTAAAAATATTTACCGAATGTCTTGAACTCCTTCACTATTGATGATGGATGAGGGAATCGGTTCCCTGTTGTAACTTCAACGACTTGAGGTTACTCGCTAGAGGAATCCAATTGTCTTCCATCTAAACGTATCCACTCTATGAAGCCCGGTTCCGACGACCTTCCTTCGCTAGTAGAAAAGACTCGGTTTTCTTGTATAGGAATATTTATGAATTTTATTTGGGAATTTTAAGAACTCTTTCTTGAAGTTTTATGAAGAACACTTTCTTCTCTTTCTAACACTTAGAAATTTAGGATCAAAAACCTCACTTAAATGCAAAACCATTTTGCACATATTTATACTAAACATTTTAGCATAAAATAATCAACATTTAGTAATATTTAAATAAAATCAAATTTTATTTAAATAGTATTTACTAACTTTTGACTTTGAAAATAATAAGATATGTTAAGTAGTTCAAACAACCATCAACAACCATTTTATTATAATCATATTTATTATTTTAATCCTTAAATCATATTTAAAGATATAAATAATAATTGGATAATAAATCTTGAGAATCTTTCTCAAGACTTTATTATTATATCATTTTCCCAATATTATAATAATCATATTATTATTATTTTGGATTTTTGAAATTTAAAATCCTATTTTAAAATTCAACTTTATTAATTTAGTAATTACCTTAATTACTAAAGTAATATCCAAAATGTAATTAATCAATCTTATTGATTAATATATTCCTTTAATTGATATCTAATCAAATTAGATATTTATCAATTAATTCTAACCATTAGAAATACAATCTTTACCTTTGTTCATAATTAGTGTGACCTTTTAGGTTCACCTTAATACTAGTAGTGGGTTTACAACACTTTGTAATTTGAGTTAAATCTTATTAACTCTTATTCATGAATTAACCCTTTAATTTATGAACCCACATATCATGGTAACACCTAGCAAGTAGCATGAATCTAGTATTAAGTGAATAGCGAGTAAACCTATTCCGATTACAACTCCATACATGTAAAATCCTTTCGACATCTAATTTCCCGATTAAGTCTTGGGTATGATTTTGTCGAAACCCAAATTGACTTAATAACTATGATTCTATTTCATGTTTATTAACCCGGTTATGAATCACTATTCATCTCTGCCTTGGCCAAGGACTTTGGATTAATAACTATGAAACACATAGGAAATTCACTTATCTTCATAAGTGTCGAATCCTTTATTGGCCACTAACAAACTTCCATACATATCAACATAATACCCAACTTATCCCTTTAAACGATAGTGCTAGCTACCAAAAGGATAAATCAAAGTAGAATGTAATATGCACAAAGTTACCATTGTGCCTCAAGTCTTAGGATTAGTCATGTACTATTGTAACATGAAAATTCTTATTCGACTGAATAAATTCTTCATTAAGAATTTTCATACGGTCATGTTCAGTGAACTTGTTCTCTAACAAGCACCCACATAAATGTACTTACGTCTTACGCTAATGTTGATGGAATGCAACATTCTTGTCCAACAAGCATACAAACTATGTGCAAGTCTTTTATGGATTATTCGATATCCCATCTCGAAACATCCATCGACTTGGAACTGTATTTAAGATCACGGCTTTCAAGGTATGTTCCATGATCACCATCTCTATGCGCAACCATACCTTATAACCATAAGTGATCTAGGGATTTTATCTTAAGTGCAATTATAAGATAAATGCTTTCTCTTAAGATAAAGAAATGCCTTATTCATAATATAATTCCAATAGACTGTATTTACAAGTAGAATACGTCCAATTAGATTGGAACGCCGGGTACCCTACTCTAACAATCTCCCACTTGCCCTAGTTCCAATCACTCATGTATCTAAGACCCATCTTCTCAAGATGTCCTTCGAACACTTTCTGTGATAAGGGTTTAGTTAAGGGGTCTGCTATATTTTCTGCTGAGTCGACTCGCTCCATCACGACATCGCCTCTACCAATGATTTCTCTAATCAAATGGTATCGCCTCATAATGTGTTTGGATTTTTGATGAGATCTTGGCTCCTTTGCTTGCGCAATAGCCCCATTGTTATCACAATAAATCATTATTGGATCAACAACGGATGGTACTACACCCAACCCTTGGATAAAGTTCCTTATCCAAACAGCTTCTTTTGCAGCATCAGATGCAGCAATATATTCAGCCTCTGTCGTAGAGTCAGCAATTGTTTCTTGTTTGGAACTTTTCCAACTAACTGCTGCTCCATTCAGAGTAAATAAGTATCCAGACATGGATTTATAGTCGTCTTTATCGGACTGAAAACCAGAATCAGTAAAGCCTTCTAGTTTCAGTTCTCCATTGCCGTATACCATAAAGATATCCTTAGTCCTTCGTAAGTACTTAAGAATCATCTTAACGGCTTTCCAGTGTTCTTCACCTGGATTAGACTGATATCTGCTCGTTACACTAAGTGCATGAGCCACATCAGGTCTTGTACATAACATTGCATACATAATGCTACCAATAGCTGATGCATAAGGTATATGACTCATCCGTTCTCTTTCTTCAGGTGTCTTTGGAGACATCGTCTTAGAAAGAGAAATCCCATGACTCATTGGAATATATCCTCGTTTGGATTCTTCCATGCTAAACCGTTGTAGCACCTTATTTATGTACGTCGACTGGGATAGTCCGATCATCCGTTTAAATCTATCCCTATAGATTTTTATCCCTAGGATAAAGGATGCTTCTCCCAAGTCTTTCATGGAAAACTGTTTTGACAACCATGTCCTAGTTGACTGCAACATCCCTACATCATTCCCAATGAGTAGGATGTCATCAACATATAGAACAACAAATGTAACTGCACTCCCACTAACCTTCTTATAAACACATGGTTCATCCGGATTCTTATGAAAATCAAACGTTTTGATCGTTTCATCAAACCGAATATTCCAACTCCTCGAAGCTTGTTTAAGTCCATAAATAGACCTTTGAAGTTTACAAACCATTTGTTCACTCCCATTGGATATGAAACCTTGCGGTTGTTTCATATAAATGTCTTCCTTAATATTTCCATTAAGAAAAGCAGTTTTCACATCCATTTGCCATATCTCGTAGTCATAATACGCAGCTATGGCTAGCAATATCCGAATAGATTTAAGCATTGCTACTGGTGAAAAAGTTTCCTCATAATCAACACCTTGTTTTTGAGTATAACCTTTAGCAACCAGTCTTGCTTTAAAAGTATTTACTTCTCCATCTACACCACGTTTTCGCTTGTAAACCCATTTACAACCTATGGGTACAATACCCTGTGGTGGATCAACCAAAGTCCATACTTTGTTTGAATACATGGAATCTATTTCGGATTGCATAGCTTCTTGCCATTTATCTGAGTCAATGTCCAACATTGCCTCATCATAGCTTATTGGATCATTATCCAAAAGGAATCCCTCTTCATTGTCTTTTGACAATAGGTATAGCCTTTCAGGCGCCCTAGAAACCCTTTCGGATCTCCGAAGAGGTTGTGTTTTAGATGGTCCAGTCTCTACTGGTATGTTTTCCGTGGTACTTAGTGGAATTTGTGGTTGTTCTTCATTAAGTTCTATGACTCCGCTATTCTTTGAGATAAAATCTTTCTCTAAGAATACAGCATTCCTCGAAACAAACACCTTTTGTTCAGAGGGATCATAGAAATAGTATCCAATAGACTCTCTAGGATACCCCACAAATTTACATAAGATGGATCTCATATCCAACTTACCTCCCACTAACTGCTTTACATAAGCAGTACAACCCCATACTCGTAAATATTTGTATGAGGGTGATTTACCACACCATATCTCATAAGGTGTGCTGGGTACAGCTTTACTTGGCACTCTATTCAAAATATATGCTGCTGTTTCTAAGGCATAGCCCCAGAATGAAAGAGGTAGATCAGTGGTACTCATCATCGATCGAACCATGTCCAACAATGTTCGATTCCTCCTTTCTGAAACCCCATTGAGTTGTGGAGTTCCAGGAGGCGTCCACTGTGAGACAATCCCATTATCTTTTAAATAATCAAGAAACTCATTAGTCAAATATTCACCTCCTCGATCTGATCGAAGAACTTTAATATTTCTACCAATTTGTTTCTCCACTTCATTTCTGAATTCTTTGAACTTTTCAAATACTTCAGATTTGTACCTCAATAGGTAAACATAACCATACCGTGAATAATCATCAGTGAAGGTTATGAAATAGTGATAGTTCCCCATTGCACTAACGTTTAGTGGTCCACAAACATCTGTATGGATCAAATCCAACAAACCTTTAGCTCGCTCCACTTGTCCAACAAATGGTGATTTAGTCATTTTACCTTTAAGACATGACTCACATGTAGGCAACCTATCCTCTCCCCTAAGGTCGAGTTTAGGTCCCAATTTGTGAATCCGTTTTTCGGATATATGACCTAATCTAGCATGCCAAATTGTGAATGAACTATGATTATCTAATTTCCTTTTATTTTGTTGAATGGTTAGGATGGGACTTTGTGGTGTAATGGTATACAACCCATTTGTCAAATTTCCAGAATAAATAAAAGTTGTGTCTTTGAAAATAGAACATTTTCCATTTTCAATGACAAACTTAAAACCTTCCTTATCCAATATTGGAATAGAAATAATGTTTTTTATTAAATCCGGAACATACAAACAGTTTGATAGACAAATCTTTACATCATTATTCAATGCTAGATAAACAGTCCCAATAGCTTTAGCAGCAACTCTTGCCCCATTGCCCATCCTTAGGATTGTTTCTTCACCATCTAGCATATTACTTCTTGCCATCATCTGCAAATCATTGCAAATATGTGAGCCACAGCCGGTATCCAATACCCAAGAAGAATCGTTAACAGACAAGTTAACTTCAACAAAATAAATACCTGAACTTTTCAGACTAGCAAGATACTCCTTGCAGTTCCTCTTCCAGTGCCCAGTTTTGCCACAATGAAAACATTCATGATCGGCCTGAGAATTAACCTTCTGTTTGTTCTTCCCTTTATCATTATATGCCTTCTTGTTGGGCTTATTGGGAACCTTTCCCTTCCTCTTCCTTTTCTTAGACTTAGTAGCCTTTGATCCGGAAGTGGATCCAACAAGAAGTACCGGCTTGTCCTTTTTAATGGTGGACTCAGCCGTCTTCAACATGTTTAATAATCCTGGAAGATCAGTTTCCATATTATGCATGTTGTAGTTAACGACAAAGTTATCGAATGACGCTGGCAGAGATTGCAACAATAAATCCACATAGAGTTCATTATCCATAATGACTCCAAGTGATTCGAGTCTTTCCACAAGAGCTATCATCTTCAGTCCATGATCATGAACTGAAGAGCCCTCGGTCATACGACACCTGAAAAGCTCTTTAGATATCTGATATCTAATTTGTCGCGTCCGATCACCATACAACTCTTGCAGGTGAGTTAGGATTTCAGAAGCATTATTCAGTAATTCGTTCTGTCTCTGTAGCTCATTAGACATTGATGCTAGCATGTAGCACCGAGCTTGGAGATTGTCATCAACATGACGCAAGTAGGCTCCATACTCTTCAGCAGTCTGATCCTCCGGTGGAGGAGGAGGAGCTGTTTCCAAAACATACTCTCGCTTCTCAGACTGAAGAACAATCTTTAGGTTCCTCAACCAATCATTGAAGTTGGGACCAGTTAATTTATTATGATCAAGGATACTCGCGATTGGATTCTTAGCCATTTTAGTAGTTTGATCTACAAAAATAACAAACGAAGCAGAAAATAATTAGACTATGGAATTTATATTCATTTAATATTAGGTCTTTAACATTAAATGTCTCCCACTAATTTAATTAGAACCTCATTATAATTATGAAAATCATTATTTTCATAGTGGGCTTGAAGTCCAATAAAAATATTTCATGTCCCAATTTTATGATGCCACCATGAAACAATTTTATCGGTAGTCAACTTTTTGACAATTGTATCTCTATACAACCTTCAAGATGTTTTGCCTCACCTTTCCTTATATACCTCAATTTTATGACTCCATATATATTACTCGGTGTCAAATCAAACCCATCAAAACTTTCATGATAACGGCCCACCAGAGTGTCCCACGACTCATGGCCAACACAAAGAGGAATCCGTCTCACGAATATCAATATATTTAATAGAGTTCACAGCTTTCGACATAGAATCATCCCACGACTCGTGGCCAATGATAAAACATCGTAGCATCTCATGTCATCTACTTTTGATGGAAGGCCTGGATTAATAAGTTCCAACTTATTTTTATCCATTATTGATTTGATATGGAATTAATCAAATTAATCCGTTTGGGTTCCTTGATCTCATCGATTACCATCTTTACGTTTATTTACCAGTTTCAGTCATCTAATGAAACGAAAGCGTAAATAAACCTAACATACATCTAATGCATGGTGGGATGATCATGTCCTTTCCTATTCGATCCATTCGAGCCAAAATGGATCTATGCATATGTACGTGATAAAACAAATAGTAGAACTACTTCTATTACATTTATTCTATCTACCCGTACAAGCACAGGCCTTCGAGATTACAACTTGTAAAATTACCCACACATGCGTGGGCCTTTGTCATCGAACGGTCTCCACCTTGATCTAATCTCTAACGATACAAAATTTAAAATTTTACAAATTTCATCTCAAGAGACTCGCAGGTCTCGATAAATTACATTTCTTCAATCATATTGAAAACATAATTAAACATCCATTCATTCATTCAATCATATTGAAAATGAAAACATCCATTCAAACATAATGAATATGAGGCTCATGATCATCCCTAAAACATTCATCTAATGAAATGAACATAAAATATCAATTTATGAGTCACACGACTCGTGTGAGGGTCACACGACCCGTGTGATCTTATCACACGACTCGTGTGAAAAATACGAATTGAAAATCAAAATTTTTCCCAGACTCACACGACTCGTGTGGCTCGTCACACGACTCGTGTGAGCTCACACGACTCGTGTGACAAGGTCACACGACTCGTGTGAAAATCACGAAGCTAAAATCAAAATTTTTCTTCATGCCACACGACTCGTGTGACAAGGTCACACGACTCGTGTGGCTTAAAAACGATTTTTAATTTTATAATTAATATTTTTATCATATAAAAAATTAATTATATTGCTTATCTCATAAGTCTTAACAAATCAAAATCTGTTTTAAAGACGATAACCGTGGCTCTGATACCACTGTTGGGTTCGATAGTACCGTACGGGCTGTACGCAGCGGAATTTAAAATTTTTAAAGTAAGTATTTATCGTATAAATACAACACCCGTACATACTAATTGCGAATTAACTGATCGTCATCTTTAAAACATGCATCATATACAAATTTTGATTTGTTACTATAAAGTAAATACTAGTAAAAATATTTACCGAATGTCTTGAACTCCTTCACTATTGATGATGGATGAGGGAATCGGTTCCCGGTTGTAACTTCAACGACTTGAGGTTACTCGCTAGAGGAATCCAAGTGTCTTCCCTCTAAACGTATCCACCCTATGAAGCCCGGTTCCGACGACTTTCCTTCGCTAGTAGAAAAGACTCGGTTTTCTTGTATAGGAATATTTATGAATTTTATTTGGGAATTTTAAGAACTCTTTCTTGAAGTTTTATGAAGAACACTTTCTTCTCTTTCTAACACTTAGAAATTTAGGATCAAAAACTTCACTTAAATGCAAAACCATTTTGCATATATTTATACTAAACATTTTAGCATAAAATAATCAACATTTAGTAATATTAAATAAAATCAAATTTTATTTAAATAGTATTTACTAACTTTTGACTTTGAAAATAATAAGATATGTTAAGTAGTTCAAACAACCATCAACAACCATTTTATTATAATCATATTTATTATTTTAATCCTTAAATCATATTTAAAGATATAAATAATAATTGGATAATAAATCTTGAGAATCTTTCTCAAGACTTTATTATTATATCATTTTCCCAATATTATAATAATCATATTATTATTATTTTGGATTTTTGAAATTTAAAATCCTATTTTAAAATTCAACTTTATTAATTTAGTAATTACCTTAATTACTAAAGTAATATCCAAAATGTAATTAATCAATCTTATTGATTAATATATTCCTTTAATTGATATCTAATCAAATTAGATATTTATCAATTAATTCTAACCATTAGAAATACAATCTTTACCTTTGTTCATAATTAGTGTGACCTTTTAGGTTCACCTTAATACTAGTAGTGGGTTTACAACACTTTGTAATTTGAGTTAAATCTTATTAACTCTTATTCATGAATTAACCCTTTAATTTATGAACCCACATATCATGGTAACACCTAGCAAGTAGCATGAATCTAGTATTAAGTGAATAGCGAGTAAACCTATTCCGATTACAACTCCATACATGTAAAATCCTTTCGACATCTAATTTCCCGATTAAGTCTTGGGTATGATTTTGTCGAAACCCAAATTGACTTAATAACTATGATTCTATTTCATGTTTATTAACCCGGTTATGAATCACTATTCATCTCTGCCTTGGCCAAGGACTTTGGATTAATAACTATGAAACACATAGGAAATTCACTTATCTTCATAAGTGTCGAATCCTTTATTGGCCACTAACAAACTTCCATACATATTAACATAATACCCAACTTATCCCTTTAAACGATAGTGCTAGCTACCAAAAGGATAAATCAAAGTAGAATGTAATATGCACAAAGTTACCATTGTGCCTCAAGTCTTAGGATTAGTCATGTACTATTGTAACATGAAAATTCTTATTCGACTGAATAAATTCTTCATTAAGAATTTTCATACGGTCATGTTCAGTGAACTTGTTCTCTAACAAGCACCCACATAAATGTACTTACGTCTTACGCTAATGTTGATGGAATGCAACATTCTTGTCCAACAAGCATACAAACTATGTGCAAGTCTTTTATGGATTATTCGATATCCCATCTCGAAACATCCATCGACTTGGAACTGTATTTAAGATCACGGCTTTCAAGGTATGTTCCATGATCACCATCTCTATGCGCAACCATACCTTATAACCATAAGTGATCTAGGGATTTTATCTTAAGTGCAATTATAAGATAAATGCTTTCTCTTAAGATAAAGAAATGCCTTATTCATAATATAATTCCAATAGACTGTATTTACAAGTAGAATACGTCCAATTAGATTGGAACGCCGGGTACCCTACTCTAACACAACGCCCACCAGTTTATGCTTACAGAGGTTAACTCCCGCTGAGGTGCCTCGAGGCAGAGGTTAGCACCCGCGCCAGCTCGTGCCAGCGCCCAGTGTGCGCGACGAGCTCCGGCTATCCCTGTGTCAGCACCCGTGTTAGCGTGCCCAGTGACAACCGGTAGTGCTCGGCAACACCTGGTAGCGCCCAATCATGTCAGCACCCGTGCCAGCGTGCCAGTGACCACAGGTAGTTCTCGGAGGCACCTGGTAGCACCTAACCGTGACCTCTCCCGTGCCAACAGCGTCCAACAGCTGCTTCCGAACACAGGATCGGCTCACGCCAGTAGGCCTACGTTTGCAACCGCACCCAACCGAGTCGAGTCACTCGAGTCAGTAGGGGCCGACCGACTTAAGGCGAGCCGCCGGTCCAAGCCAGCGAACCGGTCCAGTTCAACCGGGCACTTCGAGATATCCGGTTCGATATTTCGGTCTGAGTTTGTGTTGGGATTATTATTATTTTTCTGAACCGTGCCAGTCCAGTTCAAACCAGTTAAATTATTTTCGAACTTAGAATAATTTCCGAGAACAACAATGTTCCTTTAAAATCCGAATTAAAAATGAGTTTAGAACCGAGCCAAAGCCAGTCTAGCATATAACAACATCTCAGTATTTTAATAAGTCTTTCGAGCATAAGACTTAGCATATTTTACTTAATTTTGTGTAGCTTGAGGAGTCGAGCCTCAGTATTTCGAGCACTACAACATTCTTACTACTCAGCAGAAAAGGTGGGGATCCTATACTGGGTATTACATTAGTAATAATCTCATGTACCATGTCTAAGGTATGTAAGTATATTTTTCCCTCGATGTGTGGGTAACGGCCTATACGTTTAGGTTTGTACGATTAATCGCCTATGAGAAGGCCAATGTGTCCTTAACTCAGGTTCTTGTGGGACCCCAATATGGTCATTATCCCATCTGAATGTGCACATGATTACCGGCCAATGTGCCCGAAAAGCCAGTAAGATTTCAATTATATGCATATATGCTAATTTCATGATATTGTTATTATTATTGATGTTTACTTTAGTACTGGTTTCTACGGAGCACCGTGGTTCTTGTGCTCATGCCCCATTATTTATGATTTTTTAGGAGATTGAGTTGAGCGTGCTGGTTGAGCAATGGTGGATGTGGTCCGGCCCCGACGGCTAAATAAGTATATTTTTAAAGTTTGTACTAAATAATGAAACCTGTTGAACCATGTTTATGTTTCTGTTGTTTTAATTTATGTTTTTGAATAATGCATGCTACATTTAAATGAATCTAGTATGTCTTTATTACAACCTATCCCGATGTGTGCTCTAGGTTGATTATTTGCATAACGATTCGACGATAAAGTTTTTCTTTATGTCCTAAGCCAACATCTTAGGCCCAGTTAAAGAAAACGATTTTTGGATGGGCTCTCTCTGCCCTAATTTCGTCGCCCAAATCTCCATCTCTTTCTCCCTCAAATTAATTTCTAATTACCTTCCTCGGTGACGATAAGATTCCGGCCAGTGGTCTTTTGTGACCGCTCGGCCCTCCCCTAGCTTATCAAGTCGTTGATGTCCCAGCAGGTGTCCAGATTGGGGTCTTTCTTCAATTTCCGGCGAGTTTGCGTCGTGGGGTGGAATTCCCTCGGTCGTAGTCGGAAGGTCTCTCCTTGGTCGCTGGCTATCTTCGATTGGAGGAGGGATGCTTCGATCTTCTACTGGCTAGCATTTTGGAGGTCCATCAGGTCGGCTTCGCTGTTCACGACGGGGCTTCCGGTGGTTTGGGCTCTGGTCGGCGGCGGTTTGCAAAGGTGTTAGGAAGAGTGTGAGCCGGGGGTCGGGGCAGGACTCCGGATGCTGTGGGGTTCTGTTGCGGTGACCGGGATTGAAGAAATGAGCCATCCTCACCCTCCTCAGTTGGCTAGTGGTGTTAGGCGGCGAGGGACCTGGCTCTCCCGAGCTCGTCTAGTGGTGTTAGACGGGTTTAGGTCGGAAATGGTGTGGGGGCGGATTGTTTTCTTCTCGGTTGGTAACGGGTCGATGTTGGGATTGGTATGGGCTCGAAGTTGGCTATTGTATAGGCGGTTGCGCAGTTTCGGTGGTGTTTCTTCGGGCTTGGAATCTCTCTTATGTCAATTGTTCACTGTTGGTTGGGTCAGTTCGATTGCAGGGGAAGGGCTTTGCGTGTTTTTGTTTTTGTAGTTCTTGTTTTGAGTTGTTTGTGTTGTTTTCTATTAGTAAATGTGTTTTAGGTTTGGGTCGTTGGCCTCTGTGCACCCGAGTGTCATTTTCATTACTCTGTGGGGGACCGACACTTCGGAATTACACTGTGGGGGTCTTGTGTTGTTGTTTTGTTGTTGTTTTGTGTGTTTTTTAGTGTTCTTGAGTATTACCCCATTGGGGTCGATTCTAGACGGTCTTTTGACCTGTCCTCCCACTTTTTCAGCAATTGGCTGCTTGTATTCAGCTGTTGGTTGTTTGTAATCAGCTGGTCGCTGCTTTATGCACATTTGTGCGTTATATATAATATCTCTATCGTTCCGTCAAAAAAAAAAGAAAGAAAAAAAAAAGAAAACGATTTTCAGAATGGAAAAAGGTAACATCCCGAGATAAGTAAAGTACTTTCGAAAATTTTATAAGTTTTTTTCGAAAAAACAAAAATTTTACTCTGATATTTCAAGCATAATAAAAGTGGGGTGTCACAAGTTCTCTCCCAATGTAATCAATACATATCTTGGGTCAGGTGAAGGTTCGTTTCTGTCTCCTCCAGATGATGATCTTGTTGAAGTGGTTGTGGTGATTACTCGGGGTCGACTTAAGAAATGGATCCCTCCGGGTTTTTTTGTGAACAGCCTGACTGACTAAGCCAATGCCTTGCAAAAACTAGAATCACTGAACTGGACCCTACCACTCACAAGAAAAAGTTTACTCCAATTCAATCTCTTATCATCTCCTGTATTCTTAGTGGTCTACCTTTGATCTTGGGTCAGTCATGTTTGAAAATAT
This sequence comes from Striga asiatica, assembly GCA_008636005.1. Classification (NCBI taxonomy): domain Eukaryota; kingdom Viridiplantae; phylum Streptophyta; class Magnoliopsida; order Lamiales; family Orobanchaceae; genus Striga; species Striga asiatica. The sequence goes on along the minus strand of BKCP01000780.1, from coordinate 219,616 downwards.
TATCTCTTTTGCCAATGTATCTAAGCCACATAAATTGTTGCCTTTCCCTGTTGTTATACACTCTATTGTTATGAATGCTGGAGTTAAAATGGACTCCAGAATTAGTAATGTTCTTGCCCCATCAGTAAAGCCATTGGCTCTGTCGGGTAAGAAGATTCAGCGAAAGGTACCAGCCATTGTTAAGGGTTCTGATGTGCCATTAATGTTTGACCACTCTTGACAAGAGGATGTCTGACCAGAGGCGTTACTACAAGGATGTACTTGGGGTTCTCAAGACTAGTCCCCCTTTGGCTGCTAAAGCGAAAAAAGGGGAGAAGAAAGGCAAGGATAAAGGGGGAGTGAAACAAGCTGCTGTAAAGGTGAAGACTGTTAGTAAGAAAAAGAAGGCCTGGGGAGGAAGAACTAAGACCTAAGGGTGAAGAAGACAAAACTGCAGAGGAAGAGGATGCAGGTTTAGAGCCTTCTGCTCATGGAAGTGAAGGCTCCTCTGATGAAGGGACTTCTTAAAGTACTGTTTGTTTGTCCCATTTTTATGTCTTTATTTCATATTTATTTTCTTTTTGTTTTTCTCCATTTGTAGGTTTATCGTAGCTTATTTGTTCCATTTCATTCGTTTTGTGTTTTTCTCCTGAGTTTCTATTTGTGTGTCTTTTGCCGAGTTTTGCTTTGTGTCTTTCCTTGTTTTGTGTTTTCAAGAGGTAGGTTGTGCCAGTCGAGGTTGGGACTGCTTGAGCCGAGACCGTGATGTCTAGGATACCCGTTGCCGAGCCCAGAAGACTGAAGGAAGGACTCAAAAACGGACAGAAATCGCGCCAAGTACTTTTTGCGACTCGCGACAATGTCGCGAACCGTGAAAAAATATAGAGGCTTAAGGTGCAGCACGCGAGCACGAGTCACGGCTCGCGAGAAGAAGTTGTGAGACGCGAGTGATGTCGCGACCAAACCCCAGAAATTGAAGATCTTGACGACGCGCGACTTGCAAGGAAGTCGCGACTCGCGATTCAAGGTTAAATGGATGTCTCGACTTGCGACTTATTGATGCGAATTTCGAGATGCGGGTTTTTAACATCAGATTTTCGTCCTAGGGCTAATTATTCACTTCCAGATTTTGTTTTTAGGCTTTTTCTCTCTAGAAACTCATTCCTTTAATTACTTTTGCACTTTGGAATCGATTTAGAGATTGAAAAACTTCTTTTCTTTGTTATGGATTTGGATTCTCTTGGCTTTGACATTGGGATTTCTATATTAATTGTAAGTTCTTTTTCTCAATTGTTTTATTGATGATGATGGCTTGGGTTGATATGAGTTTGGATGTTGAATTCCATATGAGTAGCTAAATCCATTCGTTAGGGATAAGAGATGATTGATTAGGTTCGTTTATAATTGAAAGCTTTTGATTGTTCATATCTATGCGAGTTGTGTTAATTATAGGGTTAGTTGACTGATCTCCATTCTAATCTAGTTAATCAACGTGTAGAACCGAGAGGGGAGACGTTGGTCGAATTAGGCTCGTTTAGAATAGACTTGTTCGGAAACTTATTGTCTATCCGTTGTTGGAATTGATAGTTGAACGTTTACATTAACTCTCTTATTACGAGGAGTTATTGAGAGTGGACCTCTGGACGAGAAACGATTCAATTCCTTTAACCGAGCAATTGATTGCCGATAATTGTGTTAGAACCGAAAGCAATTATCCCAGATTCCCTAGCTTTTTAGTCATTGAGTGAATTTGTTTGCCATTTAAATTGCATTTTAATTTAGTTTTAGAATCCTTAGTTGATAATTGAAAACCCCAAAATATTGAATTAGAGTGTTTAGGAATTTGTCTTTTTTTTTTTCGTGACTGAATAAACGCACAAGAATATCCGGCTAACCTTCCTTGCGATACGACCTGGGGAATGAATCTTTCGATTCTACTCTGGTAAAAATACTTACAACAAAATTGGCGTCGTTGCCGGGGAAGGTTAAGGACTATAATTGTGCGCCTATTCACTTTGTTTTTCGTGTTTCTCTTATTTCGTGTGCTTATTTATTTTCGTGTTTCTTTTTGTTTTCTTCTTTGTTTATCTGGTGCTTGTGACAGTTTCTTTTGTCTTTGTGTATACGTACCAGGAGTGGACGTATTCTAGAACCAAACGACAAAACAAGTCACGAGAGCGTACGGGAGCTATTCGACAAGCTTAGCCTCGAAGCATCAGAAACTACAAATTCAAACATGCCTCTGCAACCCAACGATCTTCTCCGAAACTTGGCCCAACCATTGATCGGGCCGATAACTTCATGCATCCGGTTGCCACAAGAGGCTCGGAACTACGAGCTTAAGATGATCCATTACAACCAGTTGCCATCCTTCCACGGGCTCCCAAATAAAGACCCGCTTAACTTCATTCGGGAATTCTACAATGTCCTACAGACCTTCCCTCCCCACAGGCTCAACGAGGAGCAGCTGAAGATGAGGTGCTTTCTCGAGACTAAGAAGGACCGGGCCAAGGCTTGGTTTATGACCCTCGCACCAAACTCTCTCACTACCTGGGCCGAAGTATACACGAAGTTCATTGGTAGGTACTACTCCCATCAGAAGACCCAGGAGCTCCGGTCACAAATCGTTTCATTTGCTCAACTACTGAATGAGCCTCTTCAAGAGGCTTTGGAGCATTTCAAGGATCTCCAACGGCAGTGCCCTCATCACAACCTCTCTCCGGAGCTACTAATGAACTGCTTCTACGACTCCCTTCATCAGGACTTGCATTATACGGTCGATAATGCAACAGGAGGAGATATCGGAGCAAAGACGCCCGAGGAGATGTTTGACATTTTTTAGGTGATGAGCACGAACTCTTCGCAGAAGAGCTGTCGAGGGAAGAGAGCGACAGTGAATGAGGTCGGCCCGAGGAATAACCTGATGGCCTAACAGTTAGCTGAGCTTACGGAGTAGATGCAGTTACTTAACGCATGAGGAGCTCAGCCTGTGCAGACTATAGCAGTTGACACGTGTGGGGCATGTGGAGTCCCAGGGTATAGGTCCGAAGTTTGTCCCTCTTCATTCGAGCAGGATTTCGGTGAGCAGTATGTGGAGCTAGTGCTTTACATGGATACTAGAACCGGCCAGGCAATGACCCATTTTCAAATACGTACAACCCGGGGTGAAGGAATCATCCCAACTTCTCCTGGTTCAACATCATGAAACCCTCCAGCAACCCCGTACAAATTTCATGCAACAGCAACCTCGTCCCAACTTCATTCCCTGTCCGAACTACCAACCACCGAGAGCAAGCACCGAGAGCAAGGACAAGTTCATCCCTCCAAGATGACAAGCTCGACAAGATCCTCCAGTTTATCACGAACCAAGATTCATCCATCAAGCGTCTTGAGACACAATTGAGCCAACTGGCCACACGGGTCGAAATCATCGAGACTTAATTGAACAAGGGAAGTTGCCTAGTCAGCCGGAGCACGTGAATGCAGTTACTGTGATTTTACCCGACATTGTGGGGGAGATCGTAGGCGAAAAGGAGAAAGAAGGAAAAGAGGGCCCGAAGAAGAAAGAAACCCCAGTGACAGCGATAGCCGTGCCAACCTTACACAAATCCATGAACCCATACAGGCCGAAGATCCCCTTCGCAGACCAACTTTTGGCAGAGAAGGACTGCAAGATGATTCGCAACCTCCGTGCGATGTTGGCTAAGACTAATGTCGACCTATCTCCTCCCGATGTGTCAAAGAAAATATCGGCCTATGCACGATTCTGTAAGGAAGTGACTACGAACAAGAAGCGGTTCCAGAATAGTGAGGAGGTGTTGATTTGTGAGGCGGCGAGTGTCCTCCAGCACGGTTTACAGAAGAAAGAAAGAGACTCTGGTGGGTTTGTGATCAATATAGCTTTCGGGAGTGGGAAAGATGCTTCGGGGATGCTTGACCTCGGGGCCAGCATAAATCTAATGCCCCTCTCTATCTATCGGAAACTTGGACTCGGCGGTCTGAGACAAACCAAGATGCGTTTACAACTTGTCGATCGCTCGCTCCGTCAACCCAAAGGGATTGTGGAAGATGTCCCGGAAAGAGTGGGGAAGTTGATAGTCCCCATTGATTTTGTTGTTCTTGATGTGGGGGATGTTAGAGAGAACGGGTATCAGCACACCATCCTCCTCGGACGATCCTTTATGACGACTACCAATACAGTAATTGATGTGATAAACGGGACTGCAAGTATGACCGTGTTGGGAGAATCTACCTTCATGTCCGTCCGGGGTTCCCAGCTTGAACCGCAGAGGCCATTGCGAGGTCATCTCCATACCAACCGTCGCGCTGCCCCCTCCCGGCCAAGTTCGATGGAGCTGCCCCGGTTCCTCTGGGGTGAAAGAAATGATTTGTCAGACGCCCACCGCTGTTCGGGGCCTGACTATCTCCATCCTCCGCCTACACCACCGAATTCACAGTGACTGGTCTAGTCACTGTGCAGTGTACGCTTGTATCTCTCCCTTTTTCTTTTTTCATTTGGCTCTATTTCTCTATTTTTTTTTGTTGGTTAATTCGGTAAGTAAATTTTCATTATGGTTTTGCAGGTTATTTAAGTTCTTTTTGTAAAAAAAAAAAAAAATGTCGCGAGTCGCGAGTATCCCCACGTTATAAGACCGTCGCACTTTGTTTTTCTCGTGACTCGCGATACTCAGTCGCGAGCCGCGAGTTGACCCACGACGGCATGCCATTCCTCTCTATGTCGTGACTTAATGTCGTGACTCGCGACTTAGAGGTCGCGACTTACATGCTACTAATTAAACTGAAACTTGTCGTTTTTCTTTTTGCAGACCAAGTCTTATTTCCCTGTCGCGAACCACATCCTCTCGCAATACCAGGAACTCCTACCACCAACCAACACCACCCGGTGTTTCCCTCGATTCCGGCTCGCCACCGCCATTGACGGGTCACCTCCGGCCAGTGACCACACCCTTCCGGCCACACCACGCTCCTCGTTCATTCCTAGCTTGACACCACTGCTCCGACTTCGGGTAATCGTACTTCTTTCTATACTGTGAATCTATGGACTTATTTGGGACGGTGTTGCGGAATTTGATTGACGTGGGAACATATATGGGGTGAACCGTTGTTGCTCTTATCAAACCTTCCGCTTTGAGTTCTTTCCCGTTAGGTGTTCGATATATTGCTTGAAAGAGATCTTCGTCTACATAATGGTGAAGAAGGGAGCCGGTAACAAACGAAAGACAACTCACGGGGAATCCTCTTCGTCTCGGGACGAGTCAGTCGATTTACGGGCCACCTACAATGCCCCCTTTATTATTCTCTCATAATGAGAGGGGGAGATTTATGCCCAGCTCGCACAGAAGGCCGTCTTGAAATAAAAGACGTTCGACATCGCCTTGCTTTCCTATCTCGGTATTTTAGAGACAGTCCAACACTACTTGGACACGCTTGGCTTGAGGAGATATGTCGACGTTGTCTATCCGACCTACCGAAACCTCACACTCGAGTTTTTCAGTACACTCGAGTTTTGGTCAGATTCTGATGGAGCCGAGTACATGACGTGCCGTATGCTTCGGACACGGGTGATAATTGATGCCGCCGTCATGGACAGCGTTTTGGGACTCCAGAAGGTCGGCAACTCGGCATGTTCTGGTTTGGATCATTCTCGCTTCTCGGTCGAGCTTTCTCCCGACACGGTGTGGGACTCACAGGGCATGGACAATGGCCTCATCGAGCACGGTGTCATCGCCGTAATGCACAATTTCTTGTGTTATGGCCTTTTCCTGAAGCAGGAGGCTAATACGGTCACGCAGAATGACCTTAGCGTGCTTTGGGAAATGTTCAGGAACATGAGCCGGAATTTGTTACATGTCTTCAAGGACGAGCTCCGGGCGGTGATCCGGAATAAGCGCGCGGCCGCCTGTTTTGGGCATGTGGTGACTGCCTTGGTTTTGCACTTCAATGTTGATCCGGTGGCGTCTGGTAGCCCTCCTACTGCGATGCAGTTCATTGACTCATTCGAGCTGAGCCATTTGGGTCTAATCCAGGATTGGCACATCTTTGTGGCCTATACACAGTGCCAGGCCTACACCACTTATACGAACAAGGTGAAGGCAGCCGCTTCCACTTCTCAAGCAGGATCGTCTCGTCCTCGGCAGGAGACTGAGGATACACACGAGACGGAAGAGATGGAGCACGATCAGGCTCTCATAGACGAGGACCATCTCCTGCCGCGTCCTGTTGGTTGGCAACCGACCCCAGAGGCAGATTCCCGAGAGCCACGGACCACCCGTTCGCAGCAGCGACCAACGGGGACGTCTGCACCGCCCGCTTGGTAGTCCCAGCCTCCTCCGTGGTGGACGGCTTACGAGGACCGCTACGATCGAGACATGCAGGACATGAATGCCCGCTTTCAGGCTATTGAGGCATGGCAGATCCAGTGGGACGCGCAGTTCGCACAGTGGAGCTACGGCACTAGCCATCCCTATTGTAATATCCCATTCAGTAATTAATAAAAGTAATTATTTTAGTTCTAAGTTTGAACTAATTACTTTTATTAATAATGCTCGTTCCTAGTTTCGAGCCCAGTTATAAGCATTAATTACACATTAATGTTTATTGAAGTGAAATAAGTTATTTAAAATGAAGTTCAAGTTCAAGTAACATTCCATTTTATTTAACTAAATGGATGTAAATTTGGCCATTTCTAGTTTGAATGAGAAAGAAAAAGAATAATGAGTCGAGACAAGTTAGGTCTCAAGTTCGGTTAAGTATCCATGAACATTTAAGTTATAAATGTTCAAAGAAGTGAGAAATTTATTTAGACATTTTAGTCTATTTAAATTATTAGAGAGAAATATGAAATTTTTAGAATTTTCGTTTTTTTTCGGTTTTCGATTGTAGTCGGAATTTATGTCCGATTTCAGTTCTGAGAAATAAATTAAATTATTTTCTCTCTATTTTTTTTAGTAGACTACAAGACAAGAAAAATTTTTCAGCATAAAAAGGAAAAATGCCAAAAGAAAAGAAGGAAATTCGAAAATAGTAAGAATTTTCGATTTTTCGGTAACCGTTCGTTTTAAGTCAGAATTCGGTTCTGTAAATTGGAAATTTTTCATTAAGTCACGAATTTTATTATGGAAATCAGATTAGGATCACATGATGGCCCTTTCTAAGCATTGACCATAGATTGGAGAAGTTTACAAGTTATGATTTCTATTCTTTATCTTTATTTATTTTTATAACCATTTTTTTTAGTATTCTTAAGCAATAAATGAGTCATTTAAGTTTAAATTCGAGCCATAATGGAGGATTGGTCAAATGTAGGATTTTGTCTTGATATATGCAAGAGAAATCATGCCTTACAAGTAATTATCAAAGCTTAATCACATTTGTGCAAAATTTTAGAAAACATTAATGGCAAGGGCCCTAATGAGTTTATTATGATGGAGTGTTGATGTGAAGAAGGTGATATTGTCTCCTTTGCTACCCTATATAAAGGAGTATCACCATAGACTCGAAATTCACACCAAAATAAGCAAAGACTTAGCTATAGAGTGAGGAAGAAAAACCGAGAGTAATCTTGCTAAAGATAGGTCGAGATCAACTTCCGGAGTTTCATATTCAAAATTCTTGAAGGAGGTTAGATGCTAACTTCTTATCATGTGTTGTAGTTGAGATTAAGTGTATAATTATGCATTTTACATGTCATACATGTTAAATTTTTAAGAAATTTTAAGCATGAAAAATGATATATTATTTCCAGCTCAATCACATGTTATATATGTACTGTTTTGATTTGAATTTGAGCATGATATGCATAACCTGGCATGTTAAGCTTATTATGGATATTTCTTGTGTAAGTGCTGAGTATATAGGTGAAAGAATTATGTCATTTGGCATAGTATAGCTTGAGATATGAATTTTAAAAGTTTATCATGCAAGCTGAATTTTATGTACTTATTTTCAGCAGCAACTTTAAACTTGAATAAGTCAAGATATATGCATGATAAAATTATGAAATTTTTATGACATGTCTAAATATAAGTTGAGATTATGACTGTTAAGTTTCATAATTTAAAGATGAGAAATGAATAAGTTATGAATATAAGAAAGCTTATATGTAAAGATAAGTATATATGCAAGAATATTCATGAAATGTTTAAGTTGTTAAAATGAGATGATCATGAATAATTCTCATATAAGTGATGAGTAATTTGATGATGTTTTGGTATAATATGTTGAGTATACAATTTTATAAAAATTGTATTAAGTATGACATATTAAATATTATGAGTAAAATATGATTATGGCTTGAGATTATTTTCACTTTTGATTTAATTAAGTGAAAATTTAGTATAAGCCAATATATAAAAAAAAAAAATTGGGAGATATGATGTATGATGAATTAAGTATTTGATCAAGTTAAATTAAGATAAGTTATAAATCATGTTGATGATGTTGGTAAAAGAAAGCATGTTTTAAGTACTTAATCAAGTATAATGTGAAATATAGTTATTTTTCACATTTGAGTTATGACATGTTATGAAACATATTGATGTTTAAGAAGATATGATTTATAAGGTTAAGTAATTAACCTTGAGTAAAAGTAAAAAGTGAAGTTAAGTATAAACTTGAGAATAAGCAAGTTTAAGAATAGGATAAGTTAATAATCCTAAGAACTTATTGAGTATACGAGCATAGTACTTAGTATATTTGTCTATATTTGATTTAACTTGCAGATACAGTACCAGTACAGAACTTATTGAGTTACAAACGATTTCAAAGATGAAAAGGTGGGGACCCTGAATGGGTAGCACATTGAGTACGATATGTGATATGGGATGAGGAGACCATCAGTTGTCTCAAAAGTTATATCCCGAAGTTTAAGGTTTATTACGCTTGGGATGAGGAGGCATTAATTTGTCTCAAAGATTATATCCTAAGTTCTGATGGAGGCGAGACGGGCCTGAGAAATATCCATCAGAGTGTGCACACGTATCCGATTAACCATCGGCCAGAGAAATGAAAGTTTAAGTTTAAGTTACCGATCAGATATCGGTTTATGATTATCCATATTCGTTACTCACCCCCATGAGTTTTAGTTTCAGGTAACAGGTTAACGAGGAGGTGTGAGAAGAGCCGTGTGGTGTGGATCGTGGAAGAAAATGAAGACAAGCTTTAATGTGGACATTTATAAAGTTTGTATAATTAACCACGTTTCAAATATTTCTGCTACGCACATTAATTATTAAACTTGCATTTTAATGAATTTTAGATTTCAAGTTTTTATGAGAAATATGATGATAATATGTTAAATGCAAGTTTAAAGGAAATCTGTTTTAATAAGTCTAAAGAAGTATTAGACAACAGTTTAAAGATAAACGGATTTTCAAGAAGACGAGTTTAGTAGCATCCCGAGTAAGTTGCAATTATTTCGAAAAAGTTAAAGTGATATCGAAGTAAAAGGTTGCGAAAAAGTTACTCTGATAAGCGGGGTGTTACAGGTGGTATCAGAGCTAAACAGTTTAAATGCTCTGCATACTAAAAAGTTTAAAGTTTCTGAAAGAGAAGTTTTCAGAGAAGTTCAAGTTTTACAGGAAGTTTCAAGAAAACCCGACCACACCACGCTCACACCTCGTCAACTACCAGGTAAGTGCTGTACAAAGTTTTATACAAGTTTTTCAATATATTCAAATTTACTAAGTCTATGCTCGATAAGAAATCAGATGTACCAACTCTAGTAATTGGTATATATGTTCAAGTATTAAAGGGAAATCTAGTTTATCAAGTTAACTAGATCAAGAATATGAACTTGAACATTCCAAGTTAAGCCATAAGAATAAGATTCAAGTTATGATCATAAAGATTGAAGATGTAAAAATAAGATTTAAGTTATGATATGATCATAAAGATTTAAGAATGAGATTTAAGTTATGATATAAAGATTGACGATGAGGTTCAAGTTAAGAAATGATTATAAAGATTGATGATGAATAAGAAGTGACGGTATTTCAGGATATAATAGCCAACAAGTACGGGAAAAGATCATGGAGTTTTGAAATAAGAACCAAAAAGCCGGATTAGATCCTGTAGGCTTGAAAACTAAAACGAAAGAGATAAAGTTTCAAGAAAATGTTCAATCTTTATAAATCAGAAATTTTGATATTCTATCAGTCGGATATCATGAAATGAGTAGAAGTAAAGTTCAAGATAAAGTTATAAGTTATTAGTACTTGTAGAATAAGAATAAGTCTACGAAGTACTTTTTAGAAATGAATGAGAATAAAGATTAAGGTATTGACATATAATAGTCATGAAGCCCGGGAAATTATGGAAACCTGAAATAAGGGTTACTAAGTCCGAATTACCTGGAGACTTGAAAATCGAACCTTAAAAGATATCAGAAGTACATTCCAGATACCGAGATAAGTATTTAAGTTCTCGGAAGAATTTTAAAGTTAAGCAAGATTAATCTGGATATGTAAAAGTTAAAGATATACATGTAAAAGTTAAAGATAGTCTTTTTAATAAAAGACTAATATGTTTCTTTGGAAGAATTATTAGTCCCCAAAGAGAGATAAGTATAAATGATGAGTTTAATGCCATAAATGAGAAATGGCGAGAAGAAGTAAGAAAAGAAAAAGATTAACCGGAACTCTAGCACAAGCTAGGTGTTTTCGGAAAATTTACAAATTCCTTAAAGTTTGGTATAGCTATTTATTAATGGTTATACTGTTCAAGTTATATGATTAGTGGTTTTAGAATGCCGCAAGGCAAAAGTTTCAAGACCACAAATGAGTAAAGTTTAAGAAGTTTAAGATCTTGATTAAATCAAGAAGTTATTTCAGTCCAGAAGCAAGTAGTATTGATGTGTGAATTAAGTTTATTCGAGTAGAGAATATTTTACACAATCAATCTACTTGATAGAAATTCCAATAGTATGGAAAGTAAAAAGCAAGGCAAAGATACAAGCACATTGTTGAGAACTTCCTAAGAAGCTATTACAGTAATATCTTAGAAAGAGTTACAGATAAGCATAAAGGAATTCTCAACTAAGTACAAAGTTATAGTACATAAAGGGAGGGTGCGTCTCAAGAGCACAAGACTCCATAACTCTGCCACCCAGCATGGCTGTAGTTTATAATGATAGATCTAAAGGATCAAATGCTCGCTTGCGTTTGAATCCTGGAGTTTCCACAGAATCTTGAACGGTTGAGATGCTGTTCTGAAGCTTCTGGATGAGTTCAGATGATGTGTTTGCAGACTTGAATATTTCTCTTTGAAAGGGAGATATAAAAGTTTGATACACTCCTTCATCTAGAAATCCAAGCAAGTGGTGGAAATAGTTATTGAAATTTAACAAACCAATAGGTTTGGTATGAAATTTCATTTCTGCCCAAGTAGCAAGGGTAAATGCAGTCATTAAAGTTCCATATCCACCAGGAAGAATGATGAAAGCATCACAATTAGATATCATGGACATTAAACTGTCATAAATGGAAAGAGTAATCATCAAAGTAGCAGAATCTTTAACGACCTTTGATGAAGTGAGATAAAAAGGAAGGATACTTCTCACCTGGATGTCAAAGCATTTAGCAGCTATTAAGAGGTTGTTAAAGAAGTAAATACTAGTTCCTCCATAAAATATGTTGATGTTATGTTTGCCCAACTCTTTTACGAGTTGGCTTACAACATATATGTTGTGAGGAACATTTACAAATTTGGAACCACCAAGGATGCACACAGTTCTAAGAGGTTGAAGAAGTTTAGATCCTTGAGAAGATTCGGCAGTAGCCATTTATTATGAAGAGATATTTGGCTAAAAGATAGATTGCCTTTTAAAGAAGAAAGAGAGTTGCTTTTAAAGAAGAAAGTTCCGACAAGAAAGCAGTTGAGTCTTAAATGACTCTTATCTGTTGGAAAGGATAAGAAATATGTACAGTACAACAGTGACATCAAGAACAGTGTTGACAAACATGATCAGTGGAAATGATATTTTCCAGACTATGAAGTTTTTCTTCATGTTTGAACAGAAGCCATAAAGACATCAGTTCTCGATGCACATATCCACTAGAATGTGTATCAAGAATCTGCTGAATAGCTTGATCCAGAGATTCCTTACTCAAGCCATTCTTGATGAAAGTAATTTTATCTTCTCGATTATTTGACAGGAAGCCTAAAGAAGTACAGCGAGTGTCGCAGTTCCTGCGGGCACATTTATGGCAGCCACCTAATCTTTTTGCTCTACGTTTCTTGGCAAAAGTGCTTCTACCCATACCTGACAGATACTTGTATGCATTGGGATATTCGCCAGATACACGGACCTTTGCTTCGATCAACCATCTTATATCATTTGGGATATTATTGAGCATGAGTATTCTTAATCTTTCTACTCGAGCTCGATAAATTCTCTTTATGATATTAAGAGGAAGAAAAGAATAGAATTTTCGGATTTTTAGCAGTGCTAAATCCATTGGTGAATCGGACCATCGTTGAGGAAGATGGAGGGATTACCGAAGGGGTTATAAAGAAGAGATGAGTATGAGATAAGTTGCGAGGTATGATTAAAGTATACCGAATGATAGAATACGCAACCAGAAGGAAATTAATGCAGCAAAAAGAAGATGTGAAATGTCAACAATAATGCAAATTGTTGTGATAAGCTGAAGATAGTATTACAGTCAGTATGCATTTAATGCCGTTGCAATCAGATGTGAGATGTCAGCAATCAGATGATAGTTGTCGGCAATAAGTGAGATGCTGCAATATTATTAATGCAGTTGCAGTAATGAAGGAAAATAAGTTTACCAATAAGGTTGGAATTATGAGATGACCAAGAGAATGGTCAAGTTATTCCATATCAGATCAGTAATTTCAACAAAATTCTCGACTATAGTTAAGTCGGAGAAGTTGAAGTTAGACAATATCAATAGTGATATTGAGCATAAGATTTCTCAAAAGAGAAACAAGTTGAGTATAGAAAATTATGAGTATATAATGGAGATGTGACTTGTTAAAGTTTACAAGTGACATCGATATTAAGGTACAATGTATATAGATGTTCCGCACCCGAAGGGCCCCGGGTTGTGGGTAAATCGTATACAATGTATCGTATAAGTATTCAGATAAGTATTTAATATCAATTATTCTCTAAAGTTATTCAGTGTGCATAGAGTTTTATGTAGCTAAGTTATGAAGTTATGTGTGTGATCCAAAGTATGTGCTTTTGCACAATGATTTTAATAAGATTTAACTACGAGGATCAGCCGAGATAAGTTATGGACCATAAGGTTCACTAGCTGGGTAAGTAAGATATTTCCTCGTTAGTAGAAATGGGATCACCACATATAAAGTTTAATGCCACTGAAAAGTGAGAAGTTGATATTAACACTCGTTTTTCAGATTACGAGTTATGATGTATATATCTCAGATTCAGTATTTCCGAGGGCGGAAATAGTTTTAAGGGGGGTAGATTGTAATATCCCATTTAGTAATTAATAAAAGTAATTATTTTAGTTCTAAGTTTGAACTAATTACTTTTATTAATAATGCTCGTTCCTAGTTTCGAGCTCAGTTATTAAGTTATTCATTTAAAAGTTCAAGTTGAAAGTATTCTCGGTTAATTTTTATTTAATCGAGCTAGTTCATTAAATAATTAATTCTAGTCTGTTTATTTTTATAAATGGATTTATAAGATGGGATTAATTATAATAAGATGACAAATAATAAAAATCGAGTATATTTTGATTACTCATTCAAGATAAGTCGTGAACGGAACCAAGCATGTTCGGTTACGAGTTAAGATTATTACCGAACAAATGATTCTCGAGCCTAGCTTAGTTTTGAGTATTGATCAAGTTATAAGGATTAATTACACATTAATGTTTATTGAAGTGAAATAAGTTATTCAAGTTCAAGTAACATTCCATTTTATTTAGCTAAATGAATGTAAATTTGGCCATTTATGATTTGAATGAGAAAGAAAAAGAATAATGAGTCGAGACAAGTTAGGTCTCGAGTTCGGTTAAGTATCCATGAACATTTAAGTTATAAATGTTCAAAGAAGTGAGAAATTTATTTAGACATTTTAGTCTATTTAAATTATTAGAGAGAAATATGAAATTTTTAGAATTTTTGTTTTTTTTCGGTTTTCGATTGTAGTCGGAATTTATGTCCGATTTCAGTTCCGAGAAATAAATTAAATTATTTTCTCTCTATTTTTTTAGTAGACTACAAGACAAGAAAAATGTTTTAGCATAAAAAGGAAAAATGCCAAAAGAAAAGAAGGAAATTCGAAAATAGTAAGAATTTTCGATTTTACGGTAACTGTTCATTTTAAGTCAGAATTTGGTTCCGTAAATTGGAGAATTTTCACTAAATCTCGAATTTAATCATTGAGATCAGATTAGGATCAGAAGAGGGGCCTTTCTAAGCATTGACTATGGGTTGGAGAAGTTTACAAGTTAAGAATACTATTTATTATTTATATTTATTTTTACAAGTTTGTATTGTTTACTTTGTTAATTTCTTCACTCAATTATGATGTCTTGCAAATTGTGCCTATAAATAGAGGCCTAAAATTCAGAGTTTTTCACACCAAAATAAAGTTCCAAAGTTAAATAAAAGTGAAAGAGAGAATGAGTGGGAGAAACTTTGGAGAAGTAAAGAAGATGAAGTAAAGAATGAAGTTTTTACTTTGACAAGAAGATGAGGTAACTCACTTATCTTAAAGTAAATGTTTAAGTTTATGTTTTGATGTTAAGTTTACATGTTTATAAGTATGTATAAACATGATAAAGAAGTTAAGTTTATAATTGATTCTATGAATATAAAGAGTTAAATATATTCAAGATCAATTATATGATGTACATGCTTGAATTTGATAAGATGATGATAAATATATGAATAAACTGGAATTATATGATTTAAATGAATGATTCTTATGTAAAAGAGGAGTACATGAGAACAAGAATTAAGAGATTTAGTAAAGTATAACTTGAGTTATGAATATATGAAGATGAACATGCAAGATAAAGATTATGTTCACTATTAAAGTTAAAGTTTTCATAACTTGATGAATATGCATGATAAGATTATGAAATTTTGAGCATATGTTTAGTGATAAGATGAGATTATGACTGTTAAGTTTCAAAAGTTAAAGATGAGAAATGAATAAGTTATGAAGATAAGAAAGCATATACGTAAAGATAAGTATATATATGTGCAAGAATAGTCATAATAAAGTTAAGTTGTTAAAATGAGATGTTCATGAGTAATTTTCATATGAATGATGAGTAATTTTCATATGAATAATGAGTAATTTTCATATGAATGGTGAGTCATATGATGGAGTTTTGATATCATATATGGAGTATACAATTTAGTAAAGATTATATTAAGTATGCTATATTATATCATGAGAAAAGTTAATGAGCAAATGTGATAAGTAGAGATGATTATTAATGAGATTATTATGAACAATTCTCATAAGTGATGAACAATTTGATAAAGTTTTAGTTAATATGTTGAGTATACAATTTTATATAAATTGTTTTAAATCTCACATATTAAGAACATGATGAGAAAGTTAAGAATGATATGATTATTTTCACTTTCAAGATAATTAAGTGAAAAATAAGTCAATATCTAAAGTTTGAGAAGTATGATGTATGATTAATTAAGTACTTGATTGAGTAAAAGATTAAGTTAAGATGAGTTTATAAACCATGATGATGATGATGATGGTAAAAAGTAAGTTTAAGTACTTAATCAAGTATAATGTGAAATATAGTATTTTTCACATTTGAGTTATAGCATGTTATGAAACATATTGATGTTTAAGAAGATATGTTTTATAAGGTTAAGTAATTAACCTTGAGAAAAAGTAAAAAGTGAAGTTAAGTATAATCTTAACTTGAGAATAAGAAAGTTTAAATGAATTATTAGAAGAATGGGATAAGTTAATAATCCTAAGAAATTATTGAGTATACGAGCATAGTACTTAGTATATTTGTCTATATTTGAATTGACTTGCAGATACAGTACCAGTACAGCACTTATCGTGTTACAAAAGATTTCAAAGATGAAAAGGTGGGGACCCTGAATGGGTAGCACATTGAGTACGATATGTGATATGGGATGAGGAGACCATCAGTTGTCTCAAAAGTTATATCCCGAAGTTTAAGGTTTATTACGCTTGGGATGAGGAGGCATTAATTTGTCTCAAAGATTATATCCTAAGTTCTGATGGAGGCGAGACGGGCCTGAGAAATATCCATCAGAGTGTGCACACGTATCCGATTAACCATCGGCCAGAGAAATGAAAGTTTAAGTTTAAGTTACCGATCAGATATCGGTTTATGATTATCCATATTCGTTACTCACCCCCATGAGTTTTAGTTTCAGGTAACAGGTTAACGAGGAGGTGTGAGAAGAGCCGTGTGGTGTAGATCTTGGAAGAAAATGAAGACAAACTTTAATGTGGACATTTATAAAGTTTGTATAATTAACCACGTTTCAAATATTTCTGCTACGCACATTAATTATTAAACTTGCATTTTAATGAATTTTAGATTTCAAGTTTTTATGAGAAATATGATGATAATATGTTAAATGCAAGTTTAAAGGAAATCTGTTTTAATAAGTCTAAAGAAGTATTAGACAACAGTTTAAAGATAAACGGATTTTCAAGAAGACGAGTTTAGTAGCATCCCGAGTAAGTTGCAATTATTTCGAAAAAGTTAAAGTGATATCGAAGTAAAAGGTTGCGAAAAAGTTACTCTGATAAGCGGGGTGTTACACCTATCCTCCTCCTCCTTCTGGACCACAGTGACTTGTCACTGTGTTGGTCAGCTTTTATTTTCATTTTCTCTTTTTATTTTTATTTTTGTATTTTCTCTTCTTTATGGCGTCGGTTGATTATGAAGTACAACTTCCTTTCACAACGGATCGACAATGGAGACATTGTCTGATTTTAAGTGTGGGGGAGTTTTTGCATGCTTATGTGGCTATTTGGTTGTTAGGATATGTTTTTATTTCTTTCTCTTGCTTGGTGGACCAGTCTAGTGTAGGTTTTATGTGTTTTAGAGCCTGTACTTTGGAAAATTCATGATGAGTTGAGACCTTTTTAATGAATTCGATGAGTTGTGATGTTGGTTATTTATGGCATAGCGTGATGAAGTGCTTAGTTAATGGCTTTGATTGACATTCCTATTTTTGCCTAGTGAGGTTTGAGCCTTATTTCTTTCTTGAGATACATTGGTCGTGCTCTTATGTGATTAGAACTTGCCCTGTGTCTGCATTGAAATGAATCAATTTGGGTTGTGAACTGTGAATATGATTAAGGCACTTTTTGTATTTTTCTGTCCTTGTTTTTTTTCTGCTATTATTCCCTAGTTGCCCCTTTTGAGCCTAATTGTGTTTTTTATATATATAACCTCGTAATGATGACATTGTTGAATTGCGGGTTGAGAATGGGAGGGGATGATTTTGGAGGTTTGTTTATATTCCTTAAAAGAGAGAGAGAGAGAGAGAGATGTAGCTGCATGGATTGTAAATGTCCAAAAAGGTTTACACAAACAACAAAAAAA
>BKCP01000780.1:166053-202009 GCA_008636005.1 Striga asiatica | reverse complement strand
AAAAAGAACAAAACAAAATAAGTCGGGTCAAACGTGTGTTTTTAGGAGAAGTGTGGGGGAAAATCCGGTATGTTTGCAACCGGTTGAGCTTGTATTCGTGGGTTAGGAGTTTTAGTTGTATTCGAGCCACTTAGCCTATATTTATCCTACCTGTCCAAAGAGCCTACGTACAATCCTGAAAGACCTTTTCATTCACTACTTTTGATTTTGATTGATTTAGAGTAGAAGTTAGACAATGGGCAAGAATATGATTGAACTTGTTATCGACCAATTTGAGTGCACCTATCTTTATCTGTATAGAAAACTGAGTGAGGCACACATATACATTCCCATACTTGAGAGAACGTCATATTAAAGTTTAGCGATCAAGCATGTAGTCGTGTTATGTTCGTATGTGCCATTTGAATGCTCATTGTTGAAGTTGAACATGTTGAGACTTATCTTGTTATCAACTGATGTCCAGGCTCGTTTTTGTTTTGTGTCTTGTCTTTCTTTTTTCTTTTTCTTGTTGTTCGGGACGAACAAAGGTTTTAGTGCGGGAGAGTTGTTTGTCCCATTTTTGTGTCTTTAGTTCATGTTTATTTTCTTTTTGTTTTTCCCCATTTGTAGGTTTTTCGTAGCTTATTTGGTCCATTTCGTTCGTTTTGTGTTTTTCTTCCTAGTTTCTATTTGGGTGTCTTTTTGCCGTGTTTTGCTTCGTGTTTTTCCTTGTTTTTGTGTTTTTAGGAAGTAGGTTGTGCCGGTCGAGGTTGGGACTGCTTGAGCTGAGACCGTCATATCGAGGATACCCGTTGCCGAGCCCAGAAGACTGAAGGAAGGACTGATAAACAGACAAAAATCGTGCCCAAAGCTTTTCGCGGCTGGCGACAATGTCGCGACCCGCCAAAAAAAAACAGAAGCTTAAGGTGCAGTACGCGAGCACGAGTCACGACTCGCGAGATGAAGTCGCAAGTCGCGAGTGATGTCACGACCAAACCCTAGAAATTGAAGATCTTGACGACGCGCGACTCGCGACTAGAGGTTACATGGAAGTCGCGACTCGCGACTTGTTGACGCGTATTTCGAGATGTGGGTTTTTAACATCATATTTCGGTCCTAGGGCTGATTATTCACTTCCAAACTTCGTTCTTAGGCTTTTTCTCTCTAGAAACTCATTCCTTTCATTACTTTTGCACTTTGGAATCGATTTGGAGATTGAAAAACTCCTTTTCTTTTCTTTGGATTTGAATGCTCTTGGCTTTGACATTGGGATTTCTATATTAATCGTAAGTTTTTTTCTCAATTGTTTTATTGATGATGATGGCTTGGGTTGATATGAGTTTGGATGCTGAATTCCATATGAGTAGTTAAATCCATTCGCTAGGGATAGGGGATGATTGATTAGGTTCTTTTATAATTGAAAGCTTTTGATTGTTCATATCTATGAGAGTTGTGTTAATTATAGGGTTAGTTGACTGATCACCATTCTAACCTAGTTAATCAACGTGTAGAACCGAGAGGGAAGACGTTGGTCGAATTAGGCTTGTTTAGAATAGACTTGTTCAGAAACGTATTGCCTATGTGTTATTGGAATTGATAGTTGATCGTTTAAATCCACTCTTTTGTTACGAAGAGTTATTAAGGGTGAAACTCTGGACGAGAAAAAATTCAATTCCTTTAACCGAGCAATTAATTGCCGGTAATTATGTTAGAACTGAAAGCAATTATCCCCGATTCCCTAGTTCTTTAGTCATTGAGTGAATTTGTTTGCCATTTAAATTGCATTTAATTTAGTTTTTAGAATCCTTAGTTGATAATTGAAAACCCCAAAATATTGAATTAGAGTGTTTAGAAATTTGTCTTCTTTTTTTTGTGACTAAATAAACGCACAAGATTATCCGGCTAACCTTCCTTGCGATATGACCTGGGGAACGAATCTTTCGATTCTTCTCCGGTAAAAATACTTACAACAATGTTGATAGTTCTGGTTGTAATTGCTTGTGTTTTGAAAAACTTTAACTCAAGTGATTTGCAGGTAGTGAATTGCAGATAGTTTTGAAAAAACTTAAACGCTGCGTAGGTAGTTCTGAAAAACAAACAGTTAACGTTGGTATCCTCAAAACAACATTAACTTAAATTCAATGACATCTCTGCACACCTTGAGTGACGTATGCTACGTTGGTCGCCCTACGCACTCTACATAATTTCCATAAGCCAAAACCCAGTTCATGGAAAACGAAATTAATAGTCGGTCTCCTTTTGGCCATGAAATAAAATTCAGGGACCGCGTGGGGAGTTTATAAATTAAATATCATTCTAAATTAATCCCATTTCTTGATCCTGAGGTTGTCAAAATCGATTATACAACCCCCGTGGGGAGGCCCGTACGCTCTCATAAGATTTTCTCTAACCGCCCTAATCCTAAGGTCGTCATGATTGTACGTCTTCGGTGGCAGTATGAATTCCTCTAATCATTTAATGGAAGTTCGTATTGGTAATTTTCTACAATTAATCTAAGTAGTGTCACCCGTGGGGGAGCGCACACTTCGATTAACTAATTTACCAACAAACCAGAAATGGAAGCATTAGAAATTTAAAATTAGCTTAATTTTAAACATCCTTCTCAAACTTAGTATAACTTTTAATTGAGGATTTTTACTTATGCAATTCTATAAATAATAACATGCCACAAAGCAATAAATTAATTAACCATGCATAACAATTAATAGCAGCAATAATATTAAAAAAATAAATCCCACTATTATGGTCATTGATTAGAACTCTAGTTGAATTAGGAACTTATTTAGTCCATATCCCATTGCAACTGAATTTTGCTTATCAGACTAGAACTCCCACTCCAGTAGACTTCTCATCCAAGTCAACTGGTTGCCGGAAGAACGTCAGTTTCTTCTCGTCCACCGTGCACCACTTCCTTACCGCCCGATGGGGTGTCCCCGGTCCGAGTTGCCGTCGTTAAATCTAGTCGGGTCGCCATCGAGTAGTATTCGGCAAGCTCGCAAGCGTCTCCCTGCATCACCTTGCGGTGGTGATCGCCGGGTTCTGCCGTGTACCTCACAGCACCCGATCACCGCACCATGTACTGCCACGCCCGGGCTCATCCGATCGTCCCGTCTGGTCCCCACAACTGATCATCGTCCTCCGCTTGCCATGAGTCACGCACCTAGGATACCTGACAGCCAAGCCACCATGTTCCGTGCATACTCGTGCGGCCGATCGTGATCTCGCGGTGGTCCACGGTCAATCGGGTCGTTAAGGTCCGTGGTCTCGTTGATCTCCGGTCTCCATGGTCGTTCGGGTTCATCTGCCATCGACACGATCAAAATATAATTCACAACATTACATATTTCGATCCTAGGCCCACAGATGGGTTTACAAGTTCGTCTTCAAAAATAATTAAATCTATCCAGTGTCCCACAGGGCAAATAATTATTACAAGCATTCACAACCCAAAATTCCTCGACATGTCTGAGGCTTTAAAAACGTGCAATAATTAAACAAGCACACATTTAAGGCCATAACAGTGGAAATACATTATCCTACAAAACCGAGTAATGCAATAGTATTCCACAAAATATGGTTGTGCATGTAAACACGTAATTCACATAAGCCCCTAAAATCCAAACATTGCACAAAATCGAATTAAACCAAGTTCTCTGGTACCACTTGTTAGGATTGTTGTGACCATTTTTCTTATGTTTTTCATTGTTATTTTGTTCTTATTTTTGCCCTGTTTTAGGTCTCTTAGTTGGTTTTAAGTTCATTTTATAGTTTATTGTGTGTTTTGCTCTATTTTGGCTTTTTATGTGTTTTTAGTGTATTTTGTCGGTTTTCTACGTTTTTTTTTCTTGTTTTTGGTGTGCAGGTCAGAAGCCAGTGAGGAATAGATTTAGCTCGAAAATGGGGCGAGAAATCATGGTTGGATAGATGGATTCGTATCGCAGGAAAAAGCGGAATTCAATTTCGAATTCGGACGAATCCGAACGGGGCCGAAACGTTAAGTCCAGCAAATTTCCGACCCTTTGAAGGTTGGAAAACTCTACAGGATTGCATTCTGGGCAAAAGTTGGTTTTGCAAGCATAATTAAATACAATTGTTCGTTGGTGACGCGTAGAAAAAAACAACACTTAATTCCGAGTTCGAACGAGCTCAAACGAGACCAAAACGCAAAGTCGCGTAGTGCTGAATCACAGTTCGCGAGGCGCGAAAATCTGGCAGACTACAAAGAATGCAAGATGGATAATTTCTTCCACTTTCTTCCACAATTTCCGAATTGGAGGAGGCATTTATGGGTTGTGTTGTTTGTCTTTTGTTATTATCATATCTCCACTTCACTTAATTTGTTCCATGACTCCATCCATTAATGTCTCCACTATCAAATTTTAATTTCATTTTCTAGCCTTCCATTTACTATAAATACTTCATCTCTTCACTTCATAGAATCATCCCTTCTTCAAGGAGTTCATCTCCTCTTGAAGGAGCTCCTCTCCTTCTTCTTCTTCCTTTCTTCTCTTCTCTTTTGTTCTTCTTTTCTTCTTCATTTTTCTCATTTTGTCTTTTGGATGAAGCTTGTATTTGAACTCAACACTTGGAGCTTGAATTGTAAGTTTATTTTCTCTTTGAATTAATTCATGCAAAATGGTTAATTTAGGAGAAATGTTTTATTGTGTTGAATTTGAAATGCTCAACTAATTCCGATTGCTAGGGATAGGAAATGATTATTCTTGTTTAATTTGTATTCGTCGGGCGTTAATTTGTTCATTCTTGTGCGACTTGAATTAATTAGGAATTGATGAATTCTTGCTTGATTTATTCATAATTTGATATAACCTAAGAGTGACACTTAGGTTAATTTATTGATATACTCGAAGAGTGAAACTTCAATTTTGCGATTGGAAATGATTGAATGTTGATTTGTCAAGATGGGTTTGTTGATTCCATATGATTAGTTGATTAAACACCTACTAATTAAATTAGCGACTTTTAGAACCGAAAGGGGAGGAGTCATAGAACTAGGCTCGTATGAGGTAGACATGTTCGGAGACGTATTGTCTATAGGTTTCGGGTTGAAGTACACGCTTGTCGATGTTCCTTTCCATGTTACGAAGAGTTATTGGGATTGGATTATTGTCCGGTGTTGTATGCTCGAACTTTCTCCTCTATGTTCAATCCCATGTTACGAAGAGTTATTGGGAGCAAACCGCTAGATGTTTAAGCGCGAGTATCAATCTTGAACCGAACAATTAATTGCCCGACATTGCAAAGAAAACTCGAATTAATTATTTCTGAATCATTAGCTTCTCTATCATTATTTTTATTTCTTAGATAGATTTATATTTCATGTTATTTCTTAGTTGATAACAAAAACCAAACCTATCTTAATTAGAGTGTTTAGGATTTTATTTTCTATTTTTGTGTTTTGGGCAACTAACTAGCAAACGAAGCTCTAAACCGTCTTCCTTTGAGAGACGACCCGAGTCCGGATAACTCGGTTACTAAATTATCCACCACAAAATATTGCACAACAAAATGGCGCCGTTGCCGGGGAAGGCAAGTAGGACGCCGAGTTTGCTATTTTAGTTGTTCTTTGTTTCCGTATTTCTCTTGCTCTTGTGATATTTTCTTAATTTCCATGTTTCTCTTGATTTTGTTATTTTCCATTACTCTTGTTTCTTGGTATTTTTGAAAATTTCGTAAAAAAAAAAAATCTCTTTGTTTTCGTTTTTTGTTCCCTTTTCTTTTTCTTTCTTTTCGTGGCTTCGCTTGGTTATTCTGTTCTTGGGTGCAGGTATTTTGAACGGAAGTATCAATGAACCCGAGCAACGTGTTCCCCTCCTCGCATACACTTTATTGGAATAATGGGCCGAGCTACGGTTCGTGGGAGTATGGTCAGACATGTGCCTTCCCTTACGAGCAACCGTGGAATCCGTTACCGTTCGAGCAATCATATGAGTCTCCTGTGGACTCCTCAGAGTATGACGCTAAGCTTAATCGGGTTTTCAATTTCGGACCTCCCAAGCAGCCCGAACGAAAAATCTTGAGGCCGAAATCGAGAACCTAGCGGAACGTATCCGAGTTTTGGAGGACCGAGTTTACAATTCTTCCCCCGATTTCCTTGTGGACAATGAATATCGGGGGAATGTTTTGACAGATGATGAAAAACTCGATCTCCTTCTTGCTCATATGTCGGCCCAAACAACTAGACTAGAGAAGATGGAGGTTGTATGCACTCGGCTGGTGGTACAACTTGTCGGTATAATAGAACGCGTTCAGTCCGTCGAGCCACAAGTCGAAGAGCCCATTATTAATGTCAATCAGATTCACGAGGGCGAGACTGAAGAAGAGGAAGATGCGCTCTCAGAGATTGAGGGCGATGTCCTGGAGGAAACTTCTGTGCCCAAATTCGAGTCTCTCACTTGAGCCATCCCTTTGCACCATCGAGAAGGCCCCATTTAGCTTGACATGCTCCACGGACACTCTCGTATTCCGAGAGCTTGACTGTGGAGGTTTGATGATAAGAGCTCTGGGTCGTTTCGTCACCATCCTTAGTGCTCATGCTCTGTTCCACAAGAACATTACAACCCGAGCCCACCAGGCTTGCGGTCATGCCACACTTCTGCTGTTGCTCCTTGAGAATACAAAGGCATAGCATGATCGTCACTTCTTTTTGGATCCTGGTTGATTTGTACAGGCTTCGTCAAGCTAATGACGTTAAACAAGCGCTTCTTGGGAGGCAACCCAAGTTTCATTTACTGCTTTCTTGTGTGTTTCGTTTATGCTCTTTATTTTATTTTTATTTTTGAATAATGGGAGTTTTGGAGTTTTGTGATTCTCTTGCCAGGGATGAGCTTGTAGCATGACGATTGAGCTGAATGAAAAAGTCCATAGTCCCGGGTTGAGTGTGGGCGAAAGAATTGCACGTGAACGATTATCCTCATCGGCGCACCTTCGGTTTGCACACACTTTTCTCTTTTTGTCTTCTTTTCTTTTGAGTTTTGAGTTGTTGTGTCAATGCTAAATTTATTCATGATGTAAAATTGCTAGGTCTTGATAATTTAACTTCCCGGTTATGTGTGGAAGCAATGAGGACATTGCCTCATTTTAAGTGTGGTGGACCGGTCTAGTTCTAGGTTTTTGTGTTGTTGAGCATGTGGTATTGGTGAATTATATGATTTGTTGATGATTGTTTGATGAAATTGGGAAGTTGTGATGACGGACGTATTTACCATTGCCTCGATATTTACTTGATTGCTTTGAGTGACATTTATTTACCTTGTGAAGTTTTGATCCTTACTTTTTTTTTTTCTTTAGAGATATTGGTCGTATTCTCGAATGGTTAGAACTTGCCTCGAGTCTATTTGAAAAGAATCTGTTAAAGTTTGAAATTGCGAAAATGATTGAGGCATTTTGTTTGTTAGCTCGTTTTGCCTTGTTCTTTGGTCCAAAAATGATATTCCCTAATAACCCGTCTGAGCCTTGAGCTTTTTCTTGCCAGCCGTACATATAATGAATTTTTTCGATTGATATGCGTGATGATTGGTAAAAACGGAGTCATGGTTGAATGAGGGGGAAATTGAGTTGCATTTTATGCTTGACCGAAATATTAAAAAAAATATATATAATGTAAGAGAGCTCGCAAGACGAATCGATTGGATTCTACTCCGCTTACTTGTTATTCATTTTAACGAGTAATGGTATTGGAAAACCACTTTAGGACACTTGGATGACCTCCAATGTTTAAACCTAAGGAATATTGTCCTTACGATTTGAGCTTGTTCGGAAACAGTAACTCTCTAAATAAAAAAGAAAATGTGTAATAAGTCAAGCAATATTGCAATTCGATTGGAACATTTATGTGTTTGTGGAGACATTGGTGGACAGTATGTGATATAGCCATATAAGGATAACCCGGTTCAGAAGCTTCCTACTCGACTGACGAACCACTTGAACGACTCACGTGTCGACGTGACCACGTCGACCTGATCAAATCGGCTTCCCTAAAAGTCGATTGTATAAAGAGCAATCAGGAAGAGGCAGGAATCGGCCTAGTCGACTCTCGGAAGTCGACTTTCTCTAGTCGATATCAATAGCAGGAGAACCGCAAAAGCACAACTCCCGAGCATCCAGATACTCTAAGTCGACTCTCTGAAGTCGACCTCGCTAAGACGATTCTCTGAAGACGATTTCCACTCAAAAGAACGATAAGGCGTAGCCTCCGGATACTCATGTGACCAGGAGTCGACCTCCCAGTGCTCGAGGTCGACTTCTTAAGCCTCGAGGCCGAGGACATGGTGACGATTCATCACACTTGCAGTATATTTGAAGTTCCACATATTACAAGGGATAACAAGGAATCTTGTGATGACTCAGCAACAAAGGGAGACGAATCGACCAGGGCATTTTGGACCTTCCAGGTCCACCGGCTGGGGCATTTTGGGCACTTCAAGTGAGTATTCCCTCCTATATAAAGGAGATGAGGTAACCCCAAAACCCTAACTCTCATTCACTCCTACTCTCCCCATAGCTGCTGCGCAGCATCTCTTCATCACTCTCATACTGACTTGAGCGTCGGAGGCTCTAAGCCGGAAACACCTCCGGCGTTGAGTTTTTGCAGGAATCTCGCGGTCTAGAGACGGTTGAGAAGCGGTTCAAGCAGATCTGAGCTCACAACAGCCGGTTTACTCCAGATCTGGAAGTAGACCCATCATATTGGCGCCGTATGTGGGGAGTTCTTGAAGGAAGAAAGAGCTTCACACCCAGCTCCGATCTGTTTACCAATGGCAGAAAAGGAAGGACTGCAGAGGAATTTGAACGAGGAATTCAGAGGGGCGTGGATGGACAAGAGGCCACCACCGCTCTCCACCACCAAACACCCCGTAATGCAGATGATGGGAATGCCACCTTTCAGAGGACTTCCACCACCAGGACTGACGTTGGGCGGAGAAACGCCTGTGACTCCAATTGGCGTGAAGCTACAAGTGTTGACCCAGGCAGGAACAAGTCAAAACCCTAACCCAGATGGAGAGAAGGAGCCAACAGAGGTGTCTCGACACGAGGGAAAACAGATACATGAGGTACCGGAACAGACACAACCCCGCGTCGAGGAACAGACTTTAACAATGACGAGGAGTGAAATGCAAAAGATGATTGCTGAAGTCGTGGCTGCCCAGATGAAGCAGATAGTACAGGTCGAACAGCAGCCTCGAGTCGAGTGCCCACCCCGCGTCGAGCACCAGCCCCGTGTCGAGTACCCCCCTCGAGTCGAGCAGCAGCCGCATGGCGAGCAACAAGCCCAGTCGAATGTACAACAAAACAGAAGGGTAGATGAAGAGGAATCCTCCATTCGAACTGTTAATCCCCAGGCGAGGGACGAGACGTTAGAGCAACTACTGGCACAAGTTCGCGACTTGCAAGCTTGAGTCGATGGAAGGAAGAGCAGAGGAGCAAAAGAACACCCCTTCTCGCAGCAAATCTTGAGAGCCGACTTACCCAAAGGTTTCAGGGAATTGAACATATGGTATGACGGTACCACAGACCCATCTCGACATCTGAGGAGTTTCGAAAATATGGCAGTACTGCATCGCTACAGCGACCCCGTTCAATGTCGCGCTTTCTTGACAACTCTAACTGGGTCGGCTCAGGACTGGTTTCATCAATTACCGGCCGGGTCGATTAGGGATTTTGACAGTTTCAGCTCGAGCTTCCTTAACCAATTCGCAAGTGTGAGGGTGCAAGAGAAATCTTACCTCTCGTTGATTAGCATGCAACAGAAGAAGGGCGAGTCGTTGCGGGAGTATGTGGCAAGGTTTACCAAGGCGTGCGTCGAATGCCCAACAGCGACAGAGGAAATCAAATCGGGAGGACTGACAAGGGGATTACTACCGGGGTTATGTAAAAACTCTTTGGCCAAGCGACCTGGTAGAAGTTTCGACGACGTATTGGGAAGGTGTGCCAAATACATGAATGTCGAGGAGGCCGAAGCTGACTACTTACAGAGTGTGAAGATGTCTCAAACCGACAGTCGAGACGACAAGAAGGAAAAGAAGGGCCAATCGACAGGAGATAGGAAGGGATCCCTGAGGGCTGACAGAGGTGAAGGCAGATCTAGGGGATGGAGACCAACTCAATATACATCCCCGTCGGCTCCTCACACAAGAATTCTGGAAGTTATGGAAATAGAAATCCACGACGACGTGGTGAGATGGCCGCGGACGAGGTAGGACGGACCCATAAAGCCCAAAAGCAACTTGTATTGTCGATTCCACAAAGATTACGGGCACAACACTGACGATTGTCGACACTTGAAGGACGAAATTGAAAGGTTGATAAAGGCAGGCCACCTGAAGGAGTTCATATACAAAGATCGGGAGAGGTCGAGCAGGAGACGAGAAAGGAGCAAGAGTCCTCGCAAGAGGGCGAGATCACCAGACAAAGAGGAATTCCCACCAAAAAGAGGGGTCATTAACATGATTTTCGGAGGGTCGACTGATGGAGATTCCAATCGGGCAAGAAAGGCCTATGCTCGAGGCCGATATGCGAAAGTCAAGGTGCAGCATGTCGACTAGAGTGGACCGGTAATGAACTTTGGACCGGCGGATGTTGGTGAAGTCGAAAGGCCGCATAATGACGCCTTGATGATAACAGCGCAGATATCAGGATACGAGGTGCAAAGGGTGTTTGTCGACACCGGGAGTTCCGTGAACGTGATTTTCTATGAATGCCTCAGGAGAATGGAGCTTGACATTGAACTTACACCCCTACACACATCACTCTTTGGATTCAATGGCTCGGAAGTCGCTCCCCTAGGAGAAACTATGCTTGCTGTCGTCCTGGGGGAAGGCGACATGAGGAAGGTAAAAATGGTGAGATTTGTGGTGGTCGAGGTCGAGTCGGCTTATAACGTAATCCTAGGGAGACCAGCGCTCAATGCATTTCAAGCAGTCGTGTCGACCTATCACATGAAGTTGAAGTTCCCTGTGGGAGATCGAGTAGGAGAGGCTCGAGGGGATCAGAAGTTGTCGAGAACCTGTTACCAAATCGCGGTCAAAACCAATCAACGTGCTGAGATCAAGGCATGCAAGAAACCAATGGCGAGCGAAAAGAGGTCGAGAGGGAGTGACCTCGAGCCCCACGGAGAATTGATGGAGATTCAAATTGGAGAGTCAGAAGACCAAACCACAAAGGTCGGGAGAGAATTGGAGGACGAATTGCGAGAGCAGTTGGTGGGGTTGCTAAAAGAATTCAGGGACATATTCGCTTTCTCTCCCGAAGAGTTAACAGGAATCGACCCGGAGGTTATGGAGCACAAACTCAATGTCAACCCCCTCAGAAGACCTGTGAAGCAACGACTCAGGCACCATGGCGCTGAAATCGACAAAGCCATCGAAGTCGAGGTGGATAAACTACTGAAGGCCAAACATATCAAGGAAATCCAATTCCCAGAGTGGATATCTAACACAGTAATGGTAAGGAAGGCATTGAACAAATGGCGTATGTGCATCGACTTTAGTGACTTGAACCTGGCGTGTCCTAAAGATCATTATCCTTTGTCGAGAATCGACCAGCTAGTCGACTCCACGGCTGGTTGCGAGTTGCTTAGCATGATGGACGCATCCCAGGGATACCATCAAATCCCCCTGGCCCCGGAGGATCAAAGTAAAGTGAGTTTTGTGACGAGCAAAGGGACATACTGCTATGTCGTCATGCCTTTCGGCTTAAAGAATGCAGGAGCAACATACCAGCGATTGATGGATCGAATGTTCAAACCCCAGATTGGTCGGAATATAGAAGTATATGTCGATGATATCTTGGTGAAGAGCAAGTCCTCGACTTCACACCCAGACGACTTAAGGGAAACATTCAAAACCCTTAGGACGTTTGGGATGAAGTTGAATCCGAGCAAATGTGCCTTTGGAGTAAAGGCAGGACGATTTCTGGGTTATGTCGTCACGGAACGAGGGATTGAAGTGAATCAAGATAAGGTGAAGGCTATACTCGACATGGCCCACCACGAAACATAGGGAAGTGCAAGTGCTAACAGGGAGGATTGCGGGCTTGAGCAGATTCATTGCTCGAGTGGCAGAGAGAAGTTTTCCTTTTTTCAAATTACTCAAGAAGAAGATTGTTTTCAAGTGGAGTGATGAGGCGCAGATGGCCTTCGAAAAGTTGAAGAAGTTTCTGAGCGAGCTACCCTTACTGACCAAACCGGAGCCGGGTGACGAGTTGATATTATACGTCTCGTTAGGGGAGTTTGCTTTAAGCTCAGTATTACTGCGGGAGGATGGAAGTTCTCAATATCCAATATATTATACAAGTCGAGTACTTCAAGGTGCGGAGACGAGATACCCCGAGGTCGAGAAAGCCGCCCTGACACTAGTCATAACAGCCAGAAAACTGAGGCCTTATTTTCTGAATCACATGATAGTGGTGAGAACAAATTTCCAATTGGGAGAAACATTGGGTCGACCTACTGTCTCAGGTCGACTCGTAAAGTGGGCTGTCGAGTTGAGCGAATATTCTATCAAATACGAGCTGAGGCGAGCAATTAAAGCCCAAGCTTTAGCCGATTTCATTCAGGAAGGCACCAAAGGAGAGGAAAGGAAATGGATAATGCATGTCGACGGGTCTTCCGCGGCCAAAGGATCTGGTCTGGGAGTCGTCCTAGTATCCCCCGAGGGCGAGCAGCTCGACTTCGCCATCAGAATGGGATTTAAAGCCTCAAACAATGAAGCCGAGTATGAGGCACTTATCAAGGGGATTCAACTGACAATCGGTGGCGGAGCAACAGAGATCGCAGCACATTCCGACTCGCAGCTCGTCGTCGGACAGGTGTTGGGAAATTGCGAGATAAAGGAAGATAGAATGATGAAGTATGTCGAGAAAATCCAAAGCCTCATACAAGGATTGAAGAAATTTGATTTAATACAAGTCCCGCGAGAAGAGAACAGGCGAGCCGACTGGCTCGCTAGGATTGCGAGCTCGAATGAAGGAAAAGTGGGAAATCACATCACTACGATGCACCTCGAGGGGAGTGTCCTTAACGAAGCCATGGAAATCGACGAGAAGGATGATTGGAGGAAATCGATTCGCGAACTCTTGCAGGGTCGAGTCCCTGCAGGAGACAAGCAGGAGGCGGAAAAGGCGGCTCGATATTTGAGCAAGTACTTCGAAGTCGATGGGATTCTATACAAGAAGTCGATAGTCGGACCTCATTTGAGATGTGTTTCCGAAGAAGAGGGAGTTCATGTTCTAAGAGAAATCCATGAGGGATGTTGCGGAGCACACGTCGGGTCTCGAGCCTTAACTGGCAAAGCTCTGCGAGCAGGCTACTATTGGCCAAAAATTCGAGCAGCGGCCGAACAGTTAGTCCAGAAGTGCGAGAAATGCCAGCGCCATGGCCAAATCACTCATATCCCTGCTGAGTATATGACGACTATCAAATCTCCAATCCCCTTTGCACAATGGGGAATCGACTTGGTAGGTCCGCTGCCGATGGGGACGGGACAAAGAAAATTTCTGGTGGTCGCAGTCGACTACTTCAGCAAGTGGGTCGAGGCGGAACCCTTGGCACGAATCACTGAGGAAAAGATGATACAATTCTTGTTCAACCATATCTGTTGTCGATTTGGAATTTCGAAGGTGTTAATCTCAGACAATGGAACTCAATTCCAAGGAAAGCGGATCCAAGCATGGTGCCTCGACATGGGAATCAAGCAGAGATTTGCGTCAGTCGCACATCCTCAAGCAAATGGACAAGTCGAAGTTACTAATCGAATTATCCTCCAAGGATTGAAGAAAAGATTGAAAAAAGCGTCGGGAGCTTGGGTCGACGAGTTGACAACAGTCCTATGGGCCTATAGGATGACTCCAAGATGTTCGACGGGACAATCCCCATTTCACATGGTTTATGGGATGGATGCGTTATTGCCGATTGAAGTTGGCCTCGATTCCCACAGATCGAAGTTCTACGAAGAAGGGAAAAACAAGAAGATGATCGAAGAAGCCCTAGACCTAATTGAGGAAGGTCGAGAAGAAGCCTGGGTGCGATCTGTCGAGTACAAACAAAAGATGCGAGCAGCCTTCGACAAGAAGGTCCGAACCAGACGATTCCAAGTGGGGGACCTCGTCCTCAAACGAGCCGACGCTCTCAAACATGTCGGCAAGCTCGAAGCTAACTGGGAAGGGCCCTACACTATCACAAAGGTGCTCGAGAGGGGCGCATATGAACTCGAGGATGGAGAAGGTCGACAACTCCCGCGATCCTGGCATGTGATCCATCTCAAACGCTTTTACGCTTAAGACAATATTTCGACTTACTTTTTGTACTGAACAATATCTGAGTTGAATTCAATGATGAAATGAATCTGTTTGATGCTTCAATTATGTTTCTTACATTTACACGTCGACTTCAATATGATTGTATGAAAAATCAAAATTTTCAAAACGGCTATGAAGCCGACTAACTTTGCAACGATTTTAAATCAATTAACACAACTACGAAGTTGTAAAAATTCTCGAGCGGAATCTCGAGCAGGCTACGAAGCCTTCGACTACGAAGTTGACTAACACAACTACGAAGTTGTAAAAATTCTCGAGCGGAATCTCGAGCAGGCTACGAAGCCTTCGACTACGAAGTCGACTAACACAACTACGAAGTTGTAAAAATTCTCGAGCAGAATCTCGAGCAGGCTACGAAGCCCTCGACTACGAAGTCGACTAACACAACTACGAAGTTGTTAAATTCTCGAGTGGAATCTCGAGCAGGCTACGAAGCCTTCGACTACGAAGTCGACTAACACAACTACGAAGTTGTAAAAATTCTCAAGCGGAATCTCGAGCAGGCTACGAAGCCCTCGACTACGAAGTCGACTAACACAACTACGAAGTTGTAAATTACAAATGGAATCTCAAGCAAATTACAAATCTCACACTCATGGCATCGGTATACACAATGTAATTGTCGCGTTTACAAACTGAAAAATCTCGTACAATCAACTTTGATACACATCTAGACAACGAACACCAACACAGCTAAGAACTGTTGCTCGACTTCGACCAGCTCGCAAGAAGGGTTGGGGAGAAGACGAGTTGAAAAACTTGCATTTCACAGCTAAGAAGCTGTTCAAATCGTCGCTCGACTTCGACCAGCTCGCAAGAAGGGTTGGGGAGAAGACGAGTTGAAAAACTTGCGTTTTACAGCTAAGAAGTTGTTCAAATCGTTGCTCGACTTCGACCAGCTCGCAAGAAGGGTTGGGGAGAAGATACACAGGAAACAGCAGCAAAATAATTTGAAACACAACTAACACAAGCAATGAAAGGAAAACAGAAGATCATATTAATATGAAAATTCATTAAACTATCAGTCGTCTCGACCTTTACATAACTCGAAAATAGGTCGAGAACGACAAGAAAAAAAGAAGGAAGGAAAAAGAAGAAACGAACAAAGAGCAGCACAGCCCCAGGACAAACACTGCTAAGACTCGGCATCCGACTACTCAGCGGCGTCATCCCCACCTTCCATAATCTTGGCAGTCCTCTCTGCCTCCGCATCCTTGTCGACAAGCGGCTCAGTGACCTGTTGCTCGACATCCCCCGCCTCGACTTCCTCCTCACGACTAGCACCACTTGCCCCGATTAGTTCGATCAGACCGGACAAGGGGGTGGGAGGAACCTCGAGTTGCGTGCTCAAGCCAGCCTTACGGATGGCCCAAGCCTCGAGTCCCGACCACCATGGATAATCGTCGGGGAGAGAGTCGTCGCCCTTGTAGCCCTCGGGGTAGGGAAGCATCTCCTTAACCGCCTCGCGGTCGAGCTTCCCCTCGAATTCGGACCCCGATACCACCGCCTCCCATGCGGAAAATGTATGCTCGAAGTATTGGAGGGTGGCGGGGCAGAGCTTGTCGAGAAAGGCGGGAGAGTTGCAAAAGGCCTTGACGACCTCCTGGCGGTAAGTCTCAAGGAAGACGGCGCCCATCGGGGACTTCAAAAACGTCCTGCGCCCCTCCTCGACGCCATTCTCCCTCTCGACCACGGCCTCGTCATGAGCCTTGTCGAGGTCGGCCTTAAGCTTGTCGTTCAGGTGCCGGAAAACGGCCTTATCGGCCTTCAGCTTGTCGACCAGGGCCTTCGAGGCCTCCAGGTCTTCTTTCAGCGTCTCGATTTCCTGACGCTAAGCTTCGCATTTGTCCTCGAGGGACTTAGTGGAGGCAAGAGGGGCCTTGCTCGTCTCTTCGAAGCATGGGAGCGCCACAGCCAGGAACTGCGAAAGAACATGAAAAACAAATGAGATTAGATGAACCAAATTCAAGAGAAGCATGACGATAAGAGAGTTTAAAGATAAGAAGATTACCTGAGAGAGGCACAGAAAGGCGTAGTTCGAGCGCTCATAGAGATTCCCCTCGACGCGCTCCTTGTCGACGTCGGGGAAAGTAGAGTGGAGGTACTGGGCCACCTGATAGGGCTCAGGGTGGTTCCAATTTCGAGACGGCATTTTGACCGTCACGTCTTGGACAGTGATTGGGGCTTTGGCGGGCTTCTCGACCGCCTTCCCTTTCCCTTTCTCGACCTTGCGGCGCTTCAGGTCGTCTGGGATCAGGACGACGGCCCGGTCATCTTGAACCCGCTTACGGGAGCTAGAGCCCGACGGTTTGTTCTGGGCGGCACCAGGGTTCTCGACCCTGGACTTCTTCGCAGCAGTCGACTCGACTGCCGCACCAGCTGGACGGGAAGGAGGCGGAGCAGAGCCACCCACCGGCTTCTCGGCCGGTTGTTTCTTGAGCTCGAAACGTTTAAGTGCCTTAACTAAAATAACAGAAAAGATGTTAGTATATCAAGAACACTTAAATCACGATTCGAATGATCAAAAGTTTACAAAAGTTACACGAAGGAAGTATATTAAGAAGCTTACGGGGGTCATCGAGACGAGGAAGGTCCTCGTAGATGACGATGCGAGCATGATTGACCAATTCACGGTCCTTTATTAACTGACGAGCACTATACGTATGCTTATTGAGCTCCGCCATCGGAGTAGCGAAGTCGTCAGAGTGGGGCCGTTTATTCTGTTTCACCTTCGAGGTGATCCATTTATTCACAAAGGGATACATGCCAGGAGCGGGTCGAATGAAAACAAACTTCGACTTCCACTCGGTGACATTTGATGAGAGATCGTCAAGAAAGGTGACGCCGGCCCGACGACCCAGGCAGTGAGCGCCTTTGGAAAGTCGATAGCCATAGCAGTAGAAGAAAAACTCGGGCGAAAAGAATTTGAGTATTATTCGGGAGACGACTATAAAGGCTATCATAATACGGATAGCATTCGGAGAAAATTGGTTTATGGGGATATTATACATGTTACTTATTAGCAAAAGCTCATCTTGGATAGGGAAGCGAAGGCCGAAGACGACTTGGTCTACAAAAAACGTATGGCAACCAGGAGGAGGATGAGGGAAATCGTCATTAGGACCTGGGGCGACTAATTCCCAGTCGGAAAGAAGCCCGCTAAACTTCCTGAAGCCCTCGACCTCGGCTGCAGAGGCATAACAAAAAGGATTTAAAACAGCTAACCTAGCTAAGGGACAAGCTATTGATACAACATTTTGAGAATTAAGAAGTGGAACAATTAGTGGTACAGATACAGGGCTGGTTCTATAAACAGGGATGTCTAATAACCTAAGAGGAATACCTCGAGGGATAAGATCAAAGCGAGGAGGATTTCCTCGAGAAGGACTCTTAACGATGTCGACTAAACCGCCCTCCAAGAGCGCTTGGTCATGCTGCTCCCAGTCGACAGAAGAAGCAGTGGCGAGAGGAGGAGAAGAACGGGGAGGCAGCGAAACCATCCTATAGCCGGTCACCTCGACGGAGTCAGAGCTAGAGCCCTCGTCGACTAGATGGGTATAGTTGTTGATCTGTTGACCGAGGGAGCCGGATAGAGGGGACGAGTCGGAAGCTAAGGAAAGAAAAAGGAGGAGAAGGTCGAAATTAGTAAAGTCACGAGTAAGGGCCTACAAGATCGAATCAGGACGACTCGCAATAATCAACAGAGGGAGAAAGAACAAAGAAGGGGCAATCGCTATCGGTATCTCGACCTAAACAAACTAGTAAGTCGACCTTAGTCGACTCGAAAAAAGAAAACTGAAGAAAGGCCACTAAGTCGACAATAGCCGACTTAGCGACAGGTGACAGTCGACTGCTCATCGGCAGCCGACGACTGGCAAAAAACAATAAATTTTAACAAAATATACGCGTAAAGAGATCTAAGTGCGAAATCCGTAAGAAATTCATGGAGAATATGAAGAACATACATGAACTCCAAAAAGTTTCGGGAGTCCAGAAAAAATTAGAAAGAAGAAAAAAAATCAGCAGAGAATTGAGAATTAAGAGATAGTGAACTTACACATGGTGGCCGGGTTAAATTCGAAAGAAGTGAGGGTCGTCGGAAACGAATATCGCCGGTGAAGACGAAACTTGCAGGTCGCCGGAAAGCTCGGAGAAAGTTGAGAGAGAGAGAGAGAGCAAGAAGTTTTTAGGATGCGAAAAGTGGTTTGCGGAGAAATTGAATTATATTTATATAAGGAGGTGATGGTTGTGGATCGTTGGATCATCAAGAGAACCAACGATCCTGATGAGACACGGAATTCGAAGAGACAGCGACAGAGATGACGCGCGTCACTTTAGGGTTTCAAAATTTGAAATTTCAAATGGGTCTGTCAGAGTGTCAGACTTATCCGAAAGAGTAATCATGAGATTGAGGTGTGCACCAATCGACTGACGAGACGAGGTATAGAAGAAGCCAGTATGAGCAAGAGTGGCAGGCAAGCGACACAATTATACTTCACCAAATTTACTCTTAAACAGTCGACTGCTTAGAGTAATTTTTTTTTGGGGGGGGGGGGGAGTAGATGATATAGCCATATAAGGATAACCCGGTTCAGAAGCTTCCTACTCGACTGATGAACCACTTGAACGACTCACGTGTCGACGTGACCACGTCGACCTGATCAAATCGGCTTCCCTAAAAGTCGATTCTATAAAGAGCAATCAGGAAGAGGCAGGAATCGGCCTAGTCGACTCTCGGAAGTCGACTTTCTCTAGTCGATATCAATAGCAGGAGAACCGCAAAAGCACAACTCCCGAGCATCCAGATACTCTAAGTCGACTCTCTGAAGTCGACCTCGGTAAGACGATTCTCTGAAGACGATTTCCACTCAAAAGAACGATAAGGCGTAGCCTCCGGATACTCATGTGACCAGGAGTCGACCTCCCAGTGCTCGAGGTCGACTTCTTATGCCTCGAGGCCGAGGACATGGTGACGATTCATCACACTTGCACTATATTTGATGTTCCACATATTACAAGGGATAAGAAGGAATCTTGTGATGACTCAGCAACAAGGGGAGACGAATCGACCAGGGCATTTGGACCTTCCAGGTCCACCGACTGGGGCATTTTGGGCACTTCAAGTGAGTATTCCCTCCTATATAAAGGAGATGAGGTAACCCCAAAACCCTAACTCTCATTCACTCCCACTCTCCCCATAGCTGCTGCGCAGCATCTCTTCATCACTCTCATACTGACTTGAGCCTCGGAGGCTCTACGCCGGAAACACCTCCGGCGTTGAGTTTTTGCAGGAATCTCGCTGTCTAGAGACGGTTGAGAAGCGGTTCAAGCAGATCTGAGCTCACAACAGCCGGTTTACTCCAGATCTGGAAGTAGACCCATCAGTATGTATGTTATCTTATTGATTTTGGTCGAGTGGCTGACATTCGAGTATTCTATTACTCGAGAACTTTGATTGTTTATTTGAGCTTCTTGTCCATATATATATCCTTACCTTTACCTACATCCCACATTACAAACCGAGAAGTCCTTTTGATTCAAAATTTTTGAGCTTTGATTGATTCCGAGTAATTTAGATGATTGGCAAGCATATGTAGAAACGTGTATATTGACCAATTTTGAGCGAACCCATCACATATTCATATAAGAAAATGAATGAGGCATATATATTGATCTATGTGTTGAGAGTTTGTCATTTTAAGGCCAAGTCGATATTTGAGGCATATGGTCGTACGGCCGTTGAAATTCGACCCGATTGAGTTAGACATTTTGAAGCTCTTCTTATTTGAATCCATATCCATGCTCGTGTTTTGTTTTCTTTTCTCTTTGTTATGGACGAACAAAGGTTTAAGTATGGTGGAGTTGTTGTGACCATTTTTGTTATGTTTTTCATTGCTATTTTGTACTTCTGTTTCCACCGTTTTAGGTCTTTTAGTTGGTTTTTAGTTCGTTTTATAGTTTATTGTGTGTTTTGCTCTATTTTGGCTTTTTATGTATTTTTCGTGTATTTTGTCGGTTTTCTACGTTTTTTTTCTTGTTTTTTGTGTGCAGGTCAGAAGCCCGTGAGGAATAGATTTAGATTGAAAATGGGTCAGGAAATCATGGTTGGATAGATGGGTTCGTTTGCGACAAGTAGGAAAAAGTGGAATTCAATTTCAAATTCGGACGAATCCGAACGGGGCCGAAACGTAAAGTCCAGCAAATTTCCGACCCTTTGAAGGTTGGAAAACTCTACAGGATTGCATTCTTGGCAAAATTTGGTTTTGCAAACATAATTAAATAATTGTTCGTTAGTGACGCGTAGAAAAAAACAGCACTCAATTTCGAATTCGAACGAGCTCAAACGAGACAAAAATGTAAAGTCGCGCAGTGTAAAATCACAGTTTGCGAGGCGCGAAAATCTGGCAGACTACAAAAAATGCAAAGATGGACCATTTTTGTAACACCCCGCCTTGACTGGCATTGACTTTTAAAAATCACAGTTAAATTTTTGCTTTTATTTTCTAAATGTCGTGCGAGCTTATTTTTGAAAATACTTATTATCTTACGGGATGCTACGAAAACTTTCTTATCTTACTTAATAAAATATGCAACCAAATCAATCCACTGTGGAGATAATGGAATCACACATGCATGTTCGACTATCTCGCACTGTCTAGTTTAGCGGAAGCGTAACTGAATAATACATAATACACACACACATATTACAAATTATTTCATGTTCATGAATTTTGAAACATAAGATGTGTATAAAAATGCCCACTGCTCATGACCACACTTGCCACGTCTGCTCACCCGGCATGCTGGACTTCGACACCTGAAATAAGAAAGACTGTGGGAGTGTGTGCACATCTGCATGCTCGTGGGAAAACAGGAGCTGTAATAATCTTAATTGTAAACATAAACTGAAAAGCAGCATAAAATAAATATGCTATACTGTACTGTAAACTTTTCTTAAACTTTAACTTTGGTCAAAAGACCTTGCTTGGCCCTCGGCCGCTCGTGTGCACACCATCCATACACTTAGGCCGAAGCCCCAGCCGGGTACCAGGTGGATTAAGAAGGCCTCAGCCCGCTCACCATGGGCCTCTCACCTGGGAGAACTAACTTTCTCGAACGTACCTCAGTCATAGTACAGATATTATAGATGATGTAGGATCCAGTACATGACCCCCCTCATCTCTGCAAGATTAGTACTGAATAAGACAGCATCAATAATACACTATATCATGGCTTCAATATATAAGAGCTAAAGTGTAATCTTTTCTTTTCTTTTCTTTTCTTTTCTAGACTTTTCTTTTTCTTTTCTTTTCTAAACTTTTATTTTCTTTTCTTTTCTAAACTTTTGTACATCGACCCTCGGCCCTCGGCCGCTACTGTGCACACCATCCAGACACTGAGGCCGAAGTCCCAGCCGGATACCAGGTGGATTAGGAAGGCCTCGGCTCGCTCACCGTGGGCCTCTCACCTGGGAGAACTAACTGGACCACAAACGGGATAATTCGACCGTCCGGGTGACTTACTTACTCACGTACCTTATACAGGATAACTGAAATGCGCAATGTAACGCCCTGTAAAGGCTCCCACCTGATATGCTGTAAATTTCTGTTACAAGTGCTGGAATGAGTAGTAGGCGGAGGCTCGACTCTCCTCAAGCTACATAAACATATAAGCAAATAATGCTAAGTATCATACTCAGATTTTTATGCTATATGCTTGATTCAATATGATCATCAACCGTAGGAATTAGACTGTGCTAAGGATTCGCTTAAAGTATACTAAGTCCGAAAAAAATAAACGACTATCACGAAACTCGACTAACTCGGCTCGAAAAAAAATTAAAAATCCTCCGAAACACGCTGCGCTGTGTTGAAGATATGGCGTGACAACTCAAGAATGCCTAGAGTCGCGCCTATCACGCACGGAAAAGGCTGGCGCGCTGTGCCGGAGCCAACAACAACAACAACAACAAAAATAAGTCCAAATAGCAAAGACCGAAGGAGGGAAAAGAAAGCCATAGCCAACAAGGAGATGAAGGATAAACTCGAGAACTTGGACGTGCAAGTTAGGAGCATGAGCGAGGCCGTGGATAACCTAGCCGAAGGGCTCGACACCACTAAGGCATCAGTGCGTGATCGGATGGAAATCATGAATCGGAGGTTTGACGAGATGGCACGCAACATTCAACGACAGCCTCACGACCGTGATCGAGTCAGGCGGCCCGATAAACACTACGGTGAACACGAACACGAGGAGAAGGAGTTCTAGCAGCGGTCATAGGCCTCAAACAATCACGACCGTCCGCGGGTCGATAAACCGAGGCTAACGCTGTCCACATTCACTGGGACTGACCCCGACGCATGGCTCAATCGGGCCGTGCAATTCTTCGAGCTCAACGAAATCGCCAGGCACAAGTGGGTTCGATACGCGGCCTATTATCTTGACGCGAGGCCAATGTGTGGTGGCAGTGGATTACAAGCGACTACCGCGGCTGGCAACAAGCAATCGAATGGGAGAACTTCGAACGCGAGCTACTCATGCGCTTTGGGACATCTGACTATCACAACTACTACGAGGCGCTCTTGCGGCAGACAGGAACCCTACATAACTAACAAAAAGAATTCAAACGTTTAGCGTGTCGCGTTCGTGGTTGGCCGAAGAGCGCGCTGTTGGGCGCATTCATTGGCAGATTAAAATTTAACTTAGCCGTCGAAGTGCGATTAGAGAGGTCAGACACGATGCAGAGGGCCATGGAGTTCGCTAGGCGCCAGGACGATCACCTCGCTGCCACTCGAAGGGGACGTGTAGAAGTACGATTCCCGGAGTAGCATAGCCCCCCACCGGGCCTAAGCACATTCAACCCTAGTCCGCGACCGCCGACTAACCCTTGACCACCCATACCGGAGGTCAAGCGGCTATCGTTCGAGGAGATGCGTAGGCGACGCGAGAAGGGCCTATGTTTCAAGTGTAAGGATAAGTTTGTACCCGGCCATAGGTGCAAGCAAGCATTTGTGATCGATGTGGTCAATTCCGATGAAGAAGAGCCGGTCATAGACGAGCCGGAAGTGGATGAGGTCGAGACACTCAAGGAGGAGGCCAAGATCTTGATGCATGCGATGGCCGGCACACGAGGGCAAGGACGATGTGACTACCCGCGTGGGTCAGGGACCGCCGCGTGGTCATGCTCGTCGACAATGGGTCATCACATCATTTCATCAACGCTGCGCTCTCACAAAAATTGAAGCTGCCCACGACCAAGGTCGAGCCGTTCAAGGTGCGTGTGGCCAACGGCGAGCGATTGCGTTGTTCGGAAGCATTCAAAGGGGTGCCAATCAAATTCCAAGGGGTAACCGTCAAGGCTGACCTTTATGCCTTGCCTCTCGTTGGATCTGATGTAGTGTTGGGGGTCCAATGGCTTGAAGGCCTGGGCGACGTTACCACCAATTACCGCACGGGGGTCATGAAGTTCGATTCGGGAGAACAGCGCACGCATAGGGCAAGTGAAGCTGGTGGGACCAAGGCGGTTGGTCTCAAAAGTATTGAGCAAGTCTAGCGTGGGGGCGGCCAACTCTATGTGATCGAGGAGTTTGAAACGCACAAGGGCGAGGTCGAGCAGTCGCAGACGGAGATACGTGAGCTGCTTGAGCAATTTGGGCGAGTCCTTGGCGATCCACAGGGGCTGCCACTGCACCGAGAGTTCGACCACCGCATACCATTGGTTGATGAGAAGCAAGCTGTGCACTTTCATCCTTACCAATACGCACACTTCCAGAAGAAGGAGATCGAGAAGAAGGTGGGATAATCCAGCACGGCACGATCCCGTTCTCATCGCTGGTACTGCTCGCGAAAAAGAAGGACGACACATGGAGGTTTTGCATGGACTACCGTGCTTTGAATGCCGCAACCATCAAAGAACAATTCTCAATTCCAAGTGTCGACAATATGCTCGACGAGCTAGGAGGGTCACGTTACTTTTCTAAGCTCGACCTTAGCGCCGGGTATCACCAGATTCGATTCCACAAGGCCGACATTCCTCAGACAGCCTTTCGTACGCACCAAGGGCACTATGAGTACCTAGTAATGCCCTTCGGTTTGTGCAATGCGCTGTCGACTTTTCAGTTTGCAATAAACTCAGTATTCATGGAGCATTTGCGCAAATTTGTGCTCGTGTTCTTTGATGACATCATGGTATACTCGAAGGCGTGGGATGCGCACCTCGAACACTTGCGCATAGTGATGGAGATCTTGGAAGCAAATTCATTCCACATCAAGCCATCCATGTGTTCTTTCGGGCAGGAGTCGGCCGAGTACCTCGGCCACTTCATATCACATGACGGGGTAAAAGTTGACCCGAGGAAGATCGAGGCCATGGTGGACTAGCCGAAGCCGACCAGCCTTACGTAGCTGCGGGGCTTTCTCGGCCTTACGAGTTATTACCGCAAGTTTGTGAAGGACTATGGTACAATTGCCAAGCCCATCACGGAGATGACAAAGAAAGGTGGCTTTAAGTGGTCGGAGGCTAGTGAGACCGAATTCAAAAAATTGAAGCAAGCCATGACGAGCACTCCCGTGCTCGCGATGCCTAAGTTCGAGGCTATGTTCGAAGTTCATACCGATGCGAGCGACGTGGGAATTGGAGCAGTCTTGGTGCAAGAAGGACGGTCCTTAGCCTTCCTCAGCAAGGCGCTGGGCACGACGCGGTTAGGGATGTCCACATACGTGAAGGAAATGCTGGCGATCGTGGAGGCCGTGTGGTGCTGGAGGCCCTACCTATTGGGGCGACGCTTCCGGATCGTGACCGACCAGCAACCGCTCAAGCACCTGCTCGAGCAAAGGATCGTAACGCCCGAGCAGCAAAAATTCTTCTCGAAGCTCATGGGTTTCGACTTCGAGATCGTGTACCGGCCGAGTCGTCAAAACGCCATGACCGATGCGTTGTCTCGATGCACTGATGTGGCGGAGCTGGAGACTATGTCGGGGCCAACTTGGGACGTGTGGGATGAGGTGAAAACGGCGCAGGAGGGGGATCCACAGTGCCAAGACATTCAACGCAAGGTCGACGCGGGGGACGCGGCTTTCGCAGACTACGAGCGACACAACGGCCTCTTACTCTACCGAGGTCGGGTCTTTGTGCTGGATGAGGGGCAACTCCGCGAGAAGATCTTGCAGCACTTCCACAATTCCAAGCTAGGTGGACATTCGGGGTTCTATAGGACATGGGCGAGGATGGCTAATACTTTCTTTTGGCCAGGACAGTAAGGGACCGTGCACGACTACGTTGCGCGCTGCGACGAGTGGCAGCGGACCAAGGCAGACGTGCGGCGGCCAGGCGGGCTGCTGCAACCATTGCCAGTACCCGCTAGAATTTGAGAGGACATCACGATGGATTTCATTGAGGGGTTGCCATTGTCAAACAGGTTTGATGGTGTGATGGCCGTTGTGGACCGGTTGACGACGTACGCACACTTCGTGCCGTTGACACATCCGTACACGAAAAAGTCCATCGCGAGGTTGTTCATTGAGTACATCAAGAAGTTGCACGGGGTGCCGAGGTCGATTGTGTCTGAGCCGGAGTGGATCTTCATGAGCAAATTCTGGATCGAGTTTTTCAAGCTACAAGGGACCGAGCTGTCGAGCTCGGTGTACCACCCACAGACAGACGGCCAGACTGAGGTTACGCAGCTCAAGAGAAGTTTAGGCGAGTCCCACCAGGTGTACGATCGACTGCCGACAACAACACGAGATGGGCACATTGTCGTGCGGCTAAGTCACACGGTCGAATACCGAAGAAATAAGAAGGCCGGCCGATACCGATGGGAGGTGTTGGTTGAATGGGAGGATTTGCCGATGGAGGAGGCGACATGGGTAGACTTGGAAGAAATGCGTGCAAAATTTTTGGCTTTCGTCCTTGAGGACAAGGAAGCACTTGAAGGGGACAAGAATGATAAAGATGTGACGCGACAACTCAAGAATGCCTCGAGTCGCGCCTATCGCGCATGCAAAAGGCTGGCGCACCAGGCCGGAGAAGTTAATGCCATTGTCGCGGGCAAGGGCGTGCGCGGACAAGCTGGCAGGGCCTTAGTCCTCAAAGGACTAGGCAAAGAGCGCAAAGACGACGCGCCTGGGGCAGTTGCGAAGATCGAAGGCGC
This sequence comes from Striga asiatica, assembly GCA_008636005.1. Taxonomy (NCBI): domain Eukaryota; kingdom Viridiplantae; phylum Streptophyta; class Magnoliopsida; order Lamiales; family Orobanchaceae; genus Striga; species Striga asiatica. Next base: position 175,526 of record BKCP01000780.1, on the reverse strand, counting down.
GAGCAAGACGCGTGACGGGGAAGCACGTGCGCACTCGGGGCGCGATGCCTTACTCTTCAAGGCAAGCGGAAAGGCGCTCGAAGGGGACACTCGAGGCGGCTAGGGTTTTCAGTGTGGCACACAAGACATGGATCTTCTAGGACTTCTTTAGAGATTTAGGTTCCTTATTACTTATGATTTCTAGCTTGTTTAGGACTTTAATTATTTATTGCTTTATTAGGTGAACTAGTTCGATTAGGAGAAGATTTATTTACAGCCTATATAAAGGCGCATGCTCTTGACCGGCAACCGAACGCACGATCTCTCATCACGCTAGTCGGGCGCGCTGGCNGGGCAGGCGCGGGCTGGCGCGGGATAGCGCGGGACAGGTGCGCTGGGCGCGGGACAGCGCGTTAGGCGCTGCTTGCCGGTGATGAATAATCGTGTATCTCCTCAACTCGTTTGCCTCGTTAGATACGTTGCCACGACTTTCTTCTCGGAGAGAGGTGTGGACGACTCAGTTATTAGCCTTATCTTCTCACGATTTTGAGATGGTTCGGGTCTTAGCGTTGCCAACTCGATTTGTATGATAAAACTCTCACGAATTCTAAACACACGTTTTGCTCTTACGAACGATTTTTTATTAACCTCAAATTTGATAATAAAATTGAATGAGTACATAGGTATTTATAAGAAAAACTAAATCTAGTCCTATGAGCACTATAATTCTAATCTATGGAAAATATATCTAATCCTAAGGTAACTAAATGTCTTGCATACCAAGACTTACCAAAATATAAAATACCTAACCAACTAAAATAATCTCTTGCCTAATTAAATAATCCTAAACTAATTAATCACGTAAAAACAAATCCTAACTAATCTATAATAACTCACGCCACTAACATGCTAATTATTCCTAACACTAATCGTTAACTAATAACTAATTATAATAACTATCACCAACTAATAAACTAACGTATACTAATTCACATAAATCGCTAACATACACTCACGCTAACATAACTCAACTAACTCAACTAACTAATTAAATATAAATTCTAACTAAAATAAACTAACTAATTAATTATTAAACCAGCCATAAGTTTTCTAGAAACTTCGTCCCTCGGCTCGCACGGCTCGCCTCGTGTGATCGCGCATCACGGCCATGTACGCCTCCGCGTGCTTCCTCGCGCGGCCCGTTGCTAACTTCAAGGCTCGATCGGACCACTTTTGCTAAGCCTAGGCCTATTCGCGTATCTACCGGACACATGCGTTCACGTTGTGTCCTCGGTCCACTCGCTGTGGTCGACTCTTGTGGGCTCGACCATGTTGAGCTCGACATCGCGTGCTCATCATCGACTCACTTGTGCTCGACCCTGTGGGCTCCGACCAACCGCGCTGCCTGTTCGCACTCGACCCGACAAGCATCGATCAATCGCCCCTTGCTCGTTGCTCGACCACTCCTTTACACGAGACTCACGTTGTCCACCCTGCATATGCATTGACCCGTCTCGGGCTCGTGTGCCTCGTATTCGAGCCAGCGTACGTCTTTTTGGCCATGCACGTATTGTTTCACCCTTTCATGTGGCCTCTCCCGATCGCATCCGCCATTGGCTGTCGTCGTGCTCGGACCTCGAAACCCACATCTTCATCAGCCGGGCGCTACGCACGCTGGGTGCGCGGCAGCGGCCCCGGTCGGCTTCTCACCGGCTGTTCGGCTACTTCTCTAGTGACATTCGACTTATATCAACATAATATTATATAAAAGACATAAATAGCACATAAAACACTAGGGGAACTCGGGCATGCATGGATTTGGTCCGGTCGGGCCGATATGGCACGTACGGACCCTATGTCACCGAACCTACTACTCAAACTTAAGCATATGACTAAGTCTGAATGTTCTACATAATAAATCATGATTTTAGGCTTAAAAACATGGGTAATTACTCGGTTAGAATAAGACTTGGTTCGGGGGTCAAAATGGCTAAAAAAAAATCGGTTTCTACTTGACCGAGCAAACGACCTCCAAACATGATCAAATTTTTACCACATTAATCTCATGATTTATAATAATTTTTTGAGTACTAACTTTGGCCATATCATGCATGGAACTAAAGATAATATTTTAAGGCTTAAAGAAGCTTAAATTCGAAAAACCTCAAATGACTCATGCATTGTAATATCCCTATCAGTAAAGTATCAGTTTTTGTTCCAAGGTGAACTAATTTCGAGGCCAAGTATGCAGTTATAAGTTAGAAATTAAGATTTGTTCAAGGAACAAGCCACACGAGTCGTGTGGGATGAGCCACACGAGTCGTGTGGGAGGAGAAGAAAAGGAAAGTTAGCTTCAGCTTTTTCACACGAGTCGTGTGACAAGGCGCACGAGTCGTGTGACATAGCCACACGAGTCGTGTGGGGTCACACGAGTCGTGTGACCGACAGAAAGGTCTGATTATTGAGAATTCGATTGCGATCTCAACCAGAGGCTATTTTTGAGGATTAACTATGTATTTGAGAAGTATACAAGTTAGTCATTAACAAGTTTATGTTTAATTATGTTTATAAGTTTAATTTGATTATTTTGTTCATTTCTTCACTCCATCATGATGTCTTGCAATTTATGCCTATAAATAGAGGCCTAAAATTCAGAGTTTTTACACCAAAGAGATTTACTAAAAGTTAGATAAGTTTATAAGAGAGAATAAGTAGTAGAAATTTTGGTGAAATGAAGAATTTGGAAGTGAAGAATCAAGTTTTAATTCTAGCAAGAAGATGGTAATTTACTTATCTTAAAGTTTCATAATAAAGATCATGATTTGATAATGAGTCTAGATGTTTATGAGTATATATATCATGATTTAGAAGTTGAATTTATAATTGATTCTATGAATAGAAGGAGTTAAAGTTGTTCAAGATCAATTATATGATATATGTGCTTGATTTGAATGAGATTTTGATAAAGATAAGAATAAGCTGGAAAAGTATGATTTAAATGAGTAATTCTTGTGTAAAAGAGGAGTACATAAGAACAAGAATTGAGTTATTTGGCATAGTATAGCTTGAGTTATAGAGTTTTGAAGTGGAACATGCAAGCTGAATTTTATGTTCACTATTTTAGTGGTGACTTTAAATTCTAATAACTTGATGGATATGCATGTTAAAATTATGAAATTTATATGACATGTTTAAATATGAGTTAAGAACATGACTGTTAAATTTCATGATTTAAAGTTTTTACCATTTCAGAAGTATGAATATGGTACAGTTAAATGTAATTTTTAATAAATATGTTTTCTTTATGTCTAAAGTAGTATTAGACAGAGTTTAAAGATAAACGGATTTTCAGAAAGATAAGTTTAAGTAGCATCCTGAGTTAGTCGCAAAAGATTTCGAAAGATTTATAAGTATTTTCGAAGTCAAAGTTGCGAAAAATTTACTTTGATAAGCGGGGTGTTACATGCATGGCTCGACTTCTACACTTGATAAATCCTAAAATATCAAGTATAAACTGAAAACAAGGGTTTGAAGGTGGTTACCTTCACCGAAGTTAAAAAAGGGAAGTGGGGTGGTTCTCGGCCCCTTTTTCGGTGGTTGCTCGGAAAAAAGAGGAGCTACGGTGATCTAACGGTGAAGTGGATGAATGGAGGAGTCTCTAGGGTTTTCCTTAGCTCTCAAGTGGATTATGGCTCGGTGGAACTCGGACGGAATGGCTGGTGGCTCGCTGGAGGTGCTACGCACGCGATTAGGGCTCTATGGAGTTGGTAGGAGCTTTGGGGGAATTTTGCTGAGCATAAGGAGTGGAAATGAAGTCCTCTTCTAGTATTCTGAGTTTTGGAACCGATTTTGGTTGATAGGAATTGATTTAAGTGGTCTTGGTCCAATCTATAGTGGGGGACATGCCTTGGGGACATAAAACAAGACATGTCCCTCTTGCTTGGGTCTTGTGTTGGACCTCTTGGAAGACCAAATGGTCTTGTTGACCAGACCTAGGGTGGTCAAGGCTTGGGTCAAACAATCAATGGGCTGAAAAATTGGGTCAAAGTGCCATTTGGGCCTCGGTTGGGCTGCTGGGCGCTGGGCCTGGCCTTGGACGCGGCCCTAGCCTGCTAGGCGCAGGGCGCTGGGCCTGCTGGGAGTCGGGTTGGCCCCGGGCGCGGGCGGTTCGGCCAAAACTCGTCTTCGCGCGATTTCTTGATTATTCTCGGACTCGAAACGCATCTCGACTATGGAAAATTATTCCCGGCTCAAAAAGGAACAAACAGGCTAAAACTCATGGCCATTTTTCTCCAACAAAATGAACCGATACTTAGACTAGAAAATTATCCAATTTTGAGATAAAATCTCATTCGAATAATTCTCTACTCACTCCAAAAGGAACTTTAAAATACGAGCTTAAGAACGGAAATTAAAACCGAGCATGATCTAAGTAAAATATTAGTTTAATAAAATAAGCTAAAATAATCGAGCCTGATCTAAATAAAATGTTAGCTAAATTTTTAAAATAGTCAAGCATTATATAAATAAAAGGTCGGGGCGTTACAATTTCCTCCACTTTCTTCCACAAATTCCAAATTGGAGGAGGCATTTATGGGTTGTGTTTTTTGTCTTTCGTTATTATCATATCTTCACTTCACTTAATTTGCTCCATGATTCCATCCATTAATGTCTCGACTATCAAATTTTAATTTCATTTTCCAACCTTCTATTTACTATAAGTACTTCATCTCTTCACTTCATAGAATCATCCCTTCTTCAAGGAGTTCATCTCCTCTTGAAGGAGCTCCTCTCCTTCTTCTTCTTCTTCCTTTCTTCTCTTCTCTTTTGTTCTTCTTTTTTTCTTCATTTTTCTCATTTTGTCTTTTGGATGAAGCTTGTATTTGAACTCAACACTTGGAGCTTGAATTGTAAGTTTATATTCTCTTTGAATTAATTCATGCAAAATGGTTAATTTATGAGAAATGTTTTATTGTGTTGAATTTAAAATGCTTAGCTAATTCCGATTGCTAGGGATAGGAAATGATTATTCTTGTTTAATTTGTATTCGTCGGGAGTTAATTTGTTCATTCATGTGCGAGTTGAATTGATTAGGAATTGATGAATTCATGCTTGATTTATTGATAATTTGATATAACCTAAGAGTGACACTTAGGTTAATTTATTGATATACTCGAAGAGTGACACTTCGATTTTGCGATTGGAAATGATTAAATGTTGATTTGTCAAGATGGGTTTGTTGATTCCACATGATTAGTTGATTAAACACCTTCTAATTAAATTAGCGACTTTTAGAACCGAAAGGGGAGGAGTCGTAGAACTAGGCTCGTAGGAGGTAGACATATTTGGAGACGTATTGTCTATAGGTTTCGGGTTGAAGTACACGCTAGTCAATGTCCCTTTCCATGTTACGAAGAGTTATTGGGATTGGATTATTGGCTGGTGTTGTATGCTCGAACTTTCTCATCTATGTTCAATCCCATGTTACGAAGAGTTATTGGGAGCGAACCGCAAGATGTTTAAGCGAGAGTATCAATCTTGAACCGAACAATTAATTGCCCGTCATTGCAAAGAAAACTCGAATTAATTATTTCCGACTCCTTAGCTTCTCTATCATTATTTCTATTTCTTAGATAGATTTATATTTCATGTTATTTCTTAGTTGATAATCAAAAACCAATCATATCTTAATTAGAGTGTTTAGGATTTTATTTTCTATTTTTGTGTTTTGGACAACTAACTAGCAAACGAAGATCCGAACCGTCTTCCTTTGAGAGACGACCCGAGTCCGGATAACTCGGTTACTAAATAATCCACCACAAAATATTTCACAGCAAGGATCTGTGAGAATCTCGATAATATGGAAGTCACGGACTATCTACGAATTAAACCCTAAGCGTAGTGGAACTAGAAGTGAGGGTTCAAAGCATACCGTTTTTAAATTTTCCCGGACTCACTGGATCGTTCCCCATTCATATTGGATCGTCCCGGACTTGTCCTGAACTCACCGAAGCTCCCCAAACCCGCTAGACTGCTCCTGGACCGGCTGGAGTAAGCTGGGTCAGTTCTGCGCGATCTGGCCGTGTTGGGAGGCTGTCCGCGCTTTGGGCCGCGACTGGAAGCATTTTGGTCGCGCACCTCCAGCATTGGGCCGCTGGGAAGTGGGCTGGAGGGCATGGAACACGCGGGCCGTATCGGGCTTCTAGCGGGCTGGAGGTGAGAAGAAACGCGGGCTTGGACGCGGGCTGGAACGGCTTAGGGCTGTGAGGCACGCCGGCCACTCCCGTGTTGGACGCAGGCCGCGCGGCCCGCGCGTGTTTGATCCTCTCTGCTCGGCTGTCCTCTGCATTGGGCCGCACGCGTTGGGCCTTCCTCGATTCTCGGCCGCGCGCGACGGTTCGTCCCTTTCTTGCACTACTTTTGGTGGATTGGGCTGCTCACTAGACTCATGGGTTGCGGACAGGCTTAGAGGTAAGCTAGGCTGCGAGGATGAAAATTTGCAAGCCACACCGGGGCGGCGAGTGACGGCGCTTGGGCCTCCGGCGGCGACGCGACCAACGGCTACCGGTCACCGGAATCTCGCCCGTCGTCGTTGGATGGTCGTCGGAGGTTGCTGATCACTTCCAATATTTGTTTCTGTCTTTTCGTGAAGAACGGACAACCAGAATTACAGATAAATTACGGGGTTGAATATATATATATATATATATTACGGGGTCGGATAAATATATATAGATCGCTCAACAACCTCAAATCTTCTGTTGTATGACCCGACATCTCATCCGATCATCTTGGTTGGTGATAGATCGGAGATCTCTCTACTAGGATTACTTGGCGAAGAAGAAGAAGAAGAGAACACAAGAGAGAGAAAAGAAAACACAAGATGCGGCATCTATTTTTCTCGTGCAAGACTTCTGTCCTAATCTCAAGAGATGTGATGTATTTATAGGCTACAACAGAGACCCTAAGGAGGTATTAAATTGGGTTTCTCCTATTTGGATTTGACTATAGGCCAAGCCTAACAAACCCAAATAGGAATAATACGTACACTCCACTAAAGTATTATTATTGAATAAACTTACAGTTTAACGGGGAAGCTCGCCGCCCTTAGTCGGTTCATTTTCAAATCAACGGATCTGTGCAAACCATTCTTCGAGGCAATCAAGAAAAATCACAAGTTCGAATGGACCCCCGAATGTCAAAAGGCGTTAGAAACGATCAAGGACGTCCTCAGCTGAACTCCAACAATGCAAAAGCCACGATCTGGGGAGATGTTATATTTATACCTAGGAGTTTCTAATGCCGCTATTGTTGGTGTATACACTGAAAAACTTAGCTTTAGATGTATTTACACTGAACCCGTTTGAATGAGAATCATGTTTACTTAAACAGTCTATGTTTTCCCCACGTCGTGGCTTCTGGAATGTTGGAGCTCAGCTGAGGACGTCCTTGATCGTTTACAATGCCTTTTGTCATTCGGAGGTCCATTCGAACTTGTTTTCTTGATTGCCTCGAAGAACGATTTGCACAATGTTTGTCCCATTTTTGTTCCTATTTTTGTTTATGTTTTGCGTGTATTTTCCCCCGTTTTAAGTCGTTTCTTAGGTGTTAACGGTCCATCTAGTCATTTCTCGTGTTTTAGTGTTGTTTAGTGTTGTTTCGTGTTCTCGTTTGTCTTTTCTCCTATTTTTCTCTTGTTTTTCGTGTTTGTCCGGTTTTGGTGATTTCAGGTTATCCCAGTAACCAGGTATTCCATGCCCGTTCATGCGACAAACATGCAGAGGTCGGATTTTCAGCTCGAGCAGTACCTGAACAACGTGAGCCGAGCACGCGAGCCGAAGGAAAGCAACTTTTGGACATTCCAGGACCTTAGCGCCACTAAGCCACCTTAGCGCCGCTAAGGTTAAAAGGCTAGCGGCTCTACATTTCTTACCGAGGGCTTGCTTGAACAGCTAAGGTACCTTAGCGGCGCTAAGGTCTGTTTTGTAACAGCTGCGATTTTCATGGATTTTGAAGGGGAGAAGGATACATTTACGAGCCTATGGCTAATGTTAGCCACTTTTGAACATTTTATTTCGTACTTTTGCACTCCATAACTCATTTTTCACCTAGTTTTCATAGGATTTGATCTTGGATTGTGAAAACACCAAGATTAAGCTTTTGGATTTGGATTATTCGTGGTGTTTTGACATTGGATTCGTGTCTCTTGAGTAAGACTCATTCGGTGGATTTTATTGTTGCAAGAGTTTGATGTAGAAATTCGTGATAGAAAAGGTTGTGAAAATGTTGTTGCTGATCACCTGTCTCGCATTGTTCCTTCTGATCATTCACTCACTTTGCATGAGGATGTTGATATAAATGATAGTTTTCCCTATGAGCATGTGAGTGAAGTGACTAGTGTTCCTTGGTATGCAGACATAGTGAATTATTTGTCGGATGGACTTGTTGTCTAACCTCTCTTCCCAAGAGAGGAAGCGTTTTGTGTTGATGTGCAGGAGTTACTTTTGGGACGACCCATAGGATGAGATCCTTCGGAGGTGTGTGCCCGAAGAGGAGAAACCGGATGTCCTTGCTTTTTGCCACGAGCTTCAGTGTGGGGGACATTTTGGAGTACGAAAGACCGCCCTTAATGTCTTGCAATCAGGTTTATTCTGGCTGACCCTTTTTAAAGATGCTTACAATTTTTGCAAATCTTGTGACCGTTGTCAAAGATTTGGGAAATTTGGCCCAAGGAACGAGATGTCCCTTGTAAATAATGTTCAGGTGAAAATTTTTTATGTGTGGGGCATTGATTTCATGGGACTGTTTCCCAAAACTTTTGGCTTTGAGTACATTCTTCTTGTCGTAGATTACTTGTCCAAGTGGGTTGAGGCTATCCCCACAAGGACATGTGATGCTAAAGTGGTCATCAAGTTTTTGTAGGGTCATGTGTTGAGCAGGTTCGGATTCCCACGAGCTATTGTGAGTGACGGGGGCAAACATCTTTGCAACCAAATTTTTGATAAGCTAATGAAGAAGTATGGCATTTCACACAAGGTGGCCACCCCATACCACCCATAAACTTCGGGCCAGGCAGAAACGAGCAATAAAGCGGATGTGGCAACTGTCAGAACTTGAGGAGTTGAGGAACGAGGCTTACAAGAACTCCAAAATCTACAAGGACAAGGTTAAAAAGCTTCACGACTCGACCATTGTCCGAAAGAGCCTTATTCCCGGTATGAAAGTCCTCCTATTCAACTCCCGACTTCGTCTCTTTCCTGGAAAGCTCAAATCAAGATGGAGCGGTCTATACCTTGTTGATGAAGTATTAACTCTTGAAGTTGTTCGACTCCGAAATTCGGCGAATGATGACTTGTTCGTGGTCAATGGACAGAGGGTGAAGCCGTACATTGAAAGAGAATTCGGGAAGCAATATGTCGAGACCATCAGTCTCGGCAACCCACTGTATCCTTAATTCAGAATGGTGCCGAGCTCCCGGCAATAAACCGAGCTTA
>BKCP01000780.1:105384-166014 GCA_008636005.1 Striga asiatica | reverse complement strand
CCTTAGCGCCGCTAAGGCAACTTCTGAGCCGAACAGCTAAGGCGGGTTAGCGACGCTAAGCAACCTTAGCATCACTAAGGTCTTGGACTTGTTAAAAAAAGGGGATCGGGCATTTGGCATTATTTCATCTCCTCGTCATCTCTCAACAAACAATCGCGCCCAACATCTCCTCTCTCTCATCTCCGACCAACCATTCCCGGCGACTCACAACCTCCGGTGATTCACCTCCAGCGACACATCTCCGGCACATCACGACCTCCAACACGTCATCAACCTCCTTCTCTTGCAGTCCAAGCGAAGACCCCTTCACCGAACCCTAGCTTGTGAACCGTAGCCATCACCGACCACCCTCCTCCGGCAATCTACTCACCAACGGCGACGACCTCTGACCACAAGCTACTCCGGCATTACCAATCATCGACTGCAAGTTTCCGGCCCGTAAAGACTCACCCGACCCGAACTCTAGCTCGTGAAGACTTGCTCGTTTTCGGCCCGAATTCTCACCGAAAGGTACGATTGGCTATCCCCAATAGACATTGGTGCATCGTTGTGGCGTGAGGAGGCCTACTCCGAGTTCGAATCGTTTCAAATATCCCGCAGCATCTTAAGCTCGATTCTCGCACGCCACGTGTTCGACGAATTTCCCGAACCAACAATCATGGTCAAAGGCGGAGCTAACGCGACGAAGAAGGCCACTGTAGCTTCAAAGAGGAAAGCAGCAGCCTCCACGAGTGCCAATCCCGACCCGGCAACCCCGGCCTTGTCGTTAGCAAAACAACACGGCATTCCCGTTGAGGTCGTGTCGATGGACGAGGTCAAGGCGTACAAAAGGCTTCACGCCAGGCCCGTTCTAGCACCACGCTATATCGATTGGGAATACTTCAATGACGAGCTCAAAATCGGTGACGATATTCTCCACTACATCAAGTTGCTCGATCTCGAGGAATTCAACAATATGGAGGCGCATGCTACAAGTATTTGACTCTAGAGTTCTAATGCCGCGTCGCCAGGCACGAAAATGGGAAGTACCTCACGGCTCGACTTATGGGCAAGGAATATAAAATCACTGACAAGGTGTTACACGACATCTACAACTTCGATTCCTCAATCGAGTCATGCCACAGCCCCATGGGATTCAAAGTTGACCCACATTGCGCAGTCATCTCCCCGTGCGAGACATACAAGAAATCAGGGCCGTCTTCGGGTCTAATTAGTGACTTGGCTCATGTGGTGATCCACAAGTACATATCACAGATGACCTTTGGCAAGAAGGAGTCAAACAAGGTGAGTGAGCAGCAGGTGTTCATCTTGTGGTCGATTTCTCACGACAAGCCGGTGACCATGCTGCAATACCTGAAGGACACTCTGTTCGACATACGCAATGACACGAGGCGTGGGCCGAACTTGGGCCATGTAGTGTCCAAGCTAGCAGAGTACTTTGGGGTTGAGACCGACGAACCCCCAATCCGTGCCAAACCGATTTCACAGAAGGACCTCTGGCACGCCGGCTACCTGATCAACCCACACACCCCGAAGCCTGTCATCAAGCGGGCCAGCTACAAGGCCTATTGCGAGGAAATGGGTATACCGTTTTCGGACGATGAGTCCCAACCGGACGCCGGTACATCAGCCGGTCCAGCAGGCGAGAACCCTCATGATGAGGACGGGGACGAGCTCGACGCCGACAGACATCTCACCCACGAGACCATTCAGCCTCCTCCATTGATAGACGCGCACACGGGTGCGTCTTCCCAGTCAGCTGCTCTGGTTTGGTTCTCTGAGTATGAGGCTCGGAATGAGGCACGTTGGACGACTTTCACTGAGAAAAATGATGCGCGTTGGACGTCGTTCGTGGAGTCTAACGATGCACGTTGGACGGAGCAGACCAGGAGGTGGAACTAGTTTGTTCAGGGCAATGAGGCACACTGGACAGCCCATGACAGCCGATGGGACACCTGGGCGGACCGGCAGTACCAGCAGTGAAACAATTGGGATACTCGCTTCAGGCAGTGGGACACCCCTAGGAACGGGAGGAGCAACCACCCTCCACCACCATCATCGGACGCACAGTAACTTGTCACTGCGCTTTGTACGTTTTCTCTTTCTCTTTCTCTTTTATTTTTGTTTAGTTATTTTATTTTTGAGTCGGTTAACTGTGTGGTCTAACTCTCTTGTACTTGGGATTGACAATGGGGACATTGTCTAATCTTAAGTGTGGGGGAGTTTTACGTGTTTACGTGGCTATGTGGTTGACCAGGTCTAGTTTGTATTTCTAGGATTGCATTTTCTTTTCTCTAGCTTTGTGGACCGGTCTAGTTTGTAGGATTATTTGTTTGTGTCTTTCTGAGCTTGAACTTTGGTGTATTGTCAGACTAGTTAATGATTGATTGATTGGGTTAAGTAGTTGTGATGATGAGAATGAGTGGCATATCTTGATGAATTGGCTTGGTTGTTCTGTTGACAGTTATTTTACCTTGTGAGGTTTGAGCCACGTTCATTTCTTTTCTCGTGAGTTATTGGTCAGAATCGTTGTCAATTAGAATTTTCCTTGAGTCTACTTGGAAATGAAATAATTGGATTTGTGAACATGAATAAAAGGGGAAACCGAATGGATTACATAAAATGTCCAAAGATTCTCCCAAAAAGAAGAAAGAAATAGTGAATAAGTTAGGAAGTAGGTTAATTTTTTAGTAGTAGGAGGAACCGGTTGGTGTCAGCAACCGGAGGAATTCATGATTATGGTTATCTGATTGAGTGGAGTTGATTTTTATTTAGCCAGTTAGCCTATATTTATCTTACCCTATCCAAAGAGACTACGTTACAACCCTTAAAGTTCTCTTGATTCATCGTTTCACGAATTTAATTATTTTAGAGTAGGAGTTAGACGATAGGCAAATTTAGGATTGATTCGACTGACGACCAATTTGAGTGTACCCAGTTGATATTTTAGAAAGAAATTGAGTGAGGCATATATGATACACTTCTGTACTCGAGAGTTTATGTCATTCAAAATAGCCAAGTTAATAGTTGAGATGTGCTCTTGTGATCATTTGAATTCTTCTTGACTTGATTGATTGGTTTGAGATTAGTCTTGCTTGAACCGTTATCCTTGCTCATTTGTTTATTTTTCTTTTCTTTTCTTTTTCTTTCTTTTTGTTCGGGACGAACAAAGGTCTTACTGTAGGGGAGTTGTTTGTCCCATTTTTGTTGCTATTTTTGTTTATGTTTTGCGTGTATTTTCCCCCGTTTTAGGTCATTTCTTAGGTGTTGTCGGTCCATCTAGTCATTTCTCGTGTTTTAGCGTTACTTAGTGTTGTTTCGTGTTCTCGTTTGTCTTTTCTCCTATTTTTCTCTTGTTTTTCGTGTTTGTCCGGTTTTGTTGATTTCAGGTTATCCCAGTTACCAGGTATTCCATGCCCGTTCACGCGACAAATATGCAGAGGTCGGATTTTCAGCTCGGGCAGTACCCAAACAACATGATCCGAGCACGCGAGCCGAAGGAAAGCAACTTTTGGACATTCCAGGACCTTAGCGCCGATAAGGTTAAAAGGCTAGCGACGCAACATTTCTTACCAAGGGCTGGCTAGAACAGCTAAGGCACCTTAGCGGCGCTAAGACACCTTAGCGGCGCTAAGGTATGTTTTGTAACAGCCACGATTTTCATGGATTTTGAAGGGGAGAAGGATACATTTTCGAACCTAGGGCTAATGTTAGCCACTTTTGAACATTTTATTTCGTACTTTTGCACTCATTAACTCATTTGTCACCTAGTTTTCATAGGATTTGATCTTGGATTATAAAAACACCAAGATTAAGCTTTTGGATTTGTATTATTCGTGGTGTTTCGACATTGGATTCGTATTTAATCGTAAGCTCTCAATTGATTTTACCTGTGATGTTGATGGCTTTGATTGATATGTATTTCGTTGTAGAATCTATGATGAGTAGCTAAATTCGTTAACTAGGGCTAGGGGATAATTGTTCCGGTTCAATATCGTTTGTGTGTATGTTGATTGCTCAATCTATTCGAGCTTCTTTGAACCTAGGTTTGGATGATTGATCACCATTTTAATCTATTTAATCGAATTCTGAATTGAAAAGGGAGGAATCGATCGATCTAGGCTCGTTTAGAATAGACTTGTTCGGAAACGTATTGTCTATGTGCTAATTGATTCGATAAATTGATTGTTTATGTTTGTTCTCTTGTTACGTGAGTTATTGAGAATGAATCTCTGAATGAGTGAGTTTTTTCGAGTTCTTTAGCCGAGTGATCGCTTGCCGTTTAATGTATTGAGAACCGGAAACGATTGTCCCCGACACCCTAGTCCATTTTATCACTATTTGAGTTGTGTTTTAGAGTGTGAAATTGAAATTGCCTGTTCGAGTATCATTAGCTGTTAATCGCATAGTTGATAATCAAAACCAACCATTTGAATTAGATTGTTTTCTATTTTTGTAATTGAATATACGTACGAAATAATCCGGCAGACCTTCCTTGAGAAATGACCCGGTGTTCGAATCTTTCGATTCTACTCTGGTAAAAATAACTACAACACACAGATCTGTCGATTTGAAAATGAACCGACTAAAGGCGGCGAGCTTCCCCGTTAAACTTTAAACCCTCTTGATTGTGGTCGGTGTTCGGAGATCATGCACAACTTTGATCTTCTCGAGATTCGCGTCGATGCCACAGAGCCTGGGAATTTTCACGAGCCGACGCCGAAAGTGTACTTTTTAGGATTTAACTTCATCGAATAATCACGCAAAATGGAAAACATTTTATTAAGGTCGTTTACTTGGTCAGACGCTTACACAGACTTGGCTAACATATCATCAACATAAACCTCCAAGCTAACCCCCATCAAGCTAGCAAACATTTTGTTAACAAGGCGTTGGTAGGTGGCCCTGGCGTTCTTCAACTCGAACGGCATCATTTTGTAACAATAGAGTCCGCACGTCGAGTAGAATGAGGTGTGCTCCTCTTCGTCCGGGTGCATGGGAATCTAATTGTAGTCAGAGTACGCGTCCATAAACATCAACTCGTGACCCGACGTGGCGTCGACCATATAGTCGATGTGGGGCAGCGGATAGCTGTCTTTTTGGGCACGCCTTGTTGAGGTCAAAGAAGTCTATGCACAAATGCCACGTTCTGCTGCTTTTCTTCACGAGTATCGGATTGGCTACCCAGGTCGGATATCGGACCTCCCGGATGTACTCGTTATCTTTCAGCTTTATTACTTCCTCCTCGAGAGCTTGCTGTTGATCTGGGCCCAATTTTCTTCACTTTTGGATGATCGGCCTTACCGTCGGATCAACTTGCAGCTTATGGCAGGCAACATTAGGGTCATGCTGACCCTATCCTCGTGGGTCCAGGCAAAGACATCAGTGTTCTCTCGGTGGAATTGTGTCAGCTCGGCCTTCAGTGGCCCCGGCAGCTTGCTTCCGATACGCAGCTGTTTCTGACAGGTCTCCTCGTCAACAAAGATGATTTCGACTTCTTCCATGGGCTCAGCCCGTTTAGTGCCCCTTTTCTCTTCAAATTGAGTTCGGGGGTCGAGCTCATCGTCCTCGGTGACCGGCTCCTTGCCGGCCCTTCTGCCCCTATCCTAATCTAGGTTGGCCCCGGACCCTCCCGCAGCCGATCCGACGCCACATGTGGCAAAGGGGAGCGGACATGTCTAGTTTCCCAGAGTGCGGTTGTCCCCCAGGCTGGCCAACACCATATTGATATTTGTATTCGGGCAGTCCGAGTCGTTACCCGCTTCAGCCTCCTATTTATTGTGTTTTTGTGCTTATTTTCGTGTGTTTTATGTGTTTTAGTTTAGTCTTTTTAGGTTTGTTTTAGTGTCGACCGGTCCATTTTATCGTGTTTCGTGTATTTTCCTTGTCTTTCTCTTTATTCTATTTTTGGTGTACTTTTCCGTGCTCTTGGGTGTATTTTCAGGATTATTCTGTGGATGATGAGAGAAGTCGAACCAAGTCCCGAGAGATGAGCACTTTCCAAAGAGTTCCGAGTCATTTTCGAGAAATTTCGAGCCATTTCGTAAGAACGATTTCCAATCCGATTATTTCGAGCCCTTATCGATCAAGACACACACTCGCGCCCTCGCGCCCTGACCCATGCGCTCGCGGAGGAACGACGCCTGGCACTTAGCATACTCGCGACCTCGCGCTATCTTCCACGACCTCAAGGACATGTGACGCTGCTGCCCACGATGCCCACGCCTCGCGGAAGCACCGGCGAACTCGCTAGTGTCACGACGCCAAGTACTCTCGACCATGCGGGAACCGTCGCGGACTCGAGAGTGTGTTTTCCGTGCGTCCGCGCCCTCGGCCCAGCTCGCGACGTCGAGAATGCTTTCTCAGCTGACCGACCGCGCGCGCAAATCTCTCCGCGTTGTCGAGAGTGCCTCGTTTCCTCGCGCCGACCTCGTGCCACTTCCGTGCCATCCGTTCCTGCGACCCGTGAACTTGCCCACGAGCTCGAGAGTGCTTTTATTAAATGTGCGTGTTTCTAGTGTGTGTTTCGAGCAGGACTATAAATATATTTTGGCCCTTTGTATTTTGGCATCTATATTTCATTTGTCAATTTTCCACTTTAGGAATTAAGCTTTTCTTTTTTAGTTTTCTCTCTTCTCTCTCTTGGGAGCTCTATGACATCATTTTCCAGCGAGTTTTCCGGCGACTCTTATTTTGTCCAAGTTTCGAGCTTTTGACTCCGATTTTCATCTAGCACGCAATTGAAGATTGGGTATTTACTTTAAAGTTCATTACTTCAGTTTTTGCCTCGTTTTTACTTATGAAATTTTTCAAGGTGAAGTTGGGTGTTTGTTTGATGATGGAGGGAATGTTTGGACTTGATCATTGCTCTCGCTTGTTTTAGTAGGGACTAATTACTTGTCTGTCTAGATTAAGGGTTAGGACTCTATTTAGAGCAATCACTTAGGTTAGAAGGTTAGGGTTAGTCACCTAGTGCTTAGAACTCGCATATTGTTCGTCGTTGAATTCATTTGGTGTCGATGGCATAGAGACTCCGGTAGTGTGAATTGTTTTATTCTCTAGTTTACTTGTTGCCTTTCAATTTTGAGCATCGATTAGCATTAATTCACTCTCTAACCCATTGATTAGCATGTTTAGCTTTTATTTTCTCATTTTGTGTGATTTGGACAATTAAGTGGTGAACAAAGCTCCGAACCGTCTTCCTTTGAGAATGACTCGAGGTCGAGTAGCTCGATTACCAACTACCCACAAAAAATACTACTAAACAAATGGCGCCATTGCCGGGAAGGAAAGTAGGATGCCTAGTGTATTACTTGATTGTCCCTTTTTCTCGTGTTTCTCTTGATTTTTGTGAACTTCGATTAATTTCCGTATTTCTCTTGATTTCTCTTGCTTTTGTAGATAGTTTGTGTTTATTGATTGTGTTTTGCTCTTGCTTCCCATTGGTGCATTCACGGGTATAGTTGTTGGTTGTGTTTATGCGAGGTAGAAGGAATCGCGCACCCCAAGAGGAGTCGCCACCGATTAATCTCTACGTTGAGCTTAACATAGACGAACCACAACCTAAACACAAGCTCGAACCCGAACCAATGGCCGGACAAGGAGATCAATTGCCACAACCACCCCCGAACATGAGGTACTTTGCCCGACCAATCATTGGAGACAACACTTCGTGTCTTGTGCTCGGGGAGGCGGCCCAAAACTATGACCTCAAGACGATCCACCTCAACCAGCTTCCCTCATTCTATGGCCTCGCATAAGAGGATGCCCTTAACTTTATCTGAGACTTCTACTCCACGGTCAACACCTTTCCTCTCCAAGGCCTAACCAAAAATCAACTTCGCATGAGATGCTTCCCCTATACCTTGAAGGATCGAGCCAAGACTTGGTTTATGACATTGCTTCTCAACTCGCTCAACACGTGGGAAGCCGTCTACGAAAAGTTCATGGGCAAGTATTATTCGCATCAAAAGACAATCGATCTCCGAGCACAAATGGCTAGCTTTAGCCAAAACCCAGGCGAGACTTTTCACGAAGCATCGGAGCGGTTTAAGGGCTATCAACTCCAATGCCCACACCATCATTTTTTTGGGTGTGCTCAACCAATTCTTCTACGATGGTCTCTACCAAACCCTCCAATATATGGTTGACCATGTGGCCGGGGGAGATATCGGGAGTCACACGGGCGAGGAGATCTATGAGTTGTACGAGATGATGAGCGAAAATTCTCAAAGGAAGAGTGTACGGAACAGAGCTCCCGTGAATGAGGCTACACAATCGTCCGGTTCGACTAATGATGCCGTTTTGGCTAAGTTAGCTTCATTGGAGGAGGAACTCAAGCATCTTCCGCAAAGTCGACTCAAGTCGTGATGGCGGAGGTGTGTGGTTATTGTGGAGAGACGGGGCCACGGAGGCCATGAATGCCCATGATATATGGAGCCGGTTTATGACCTGAATATCGCAACGGTACCTTTTGATGTTAATGCTGTGCAAGGGTATGCTCCCCAGGCTCAAAACGATCCTTACTCGAACACCTATAATGTCGGGTGGAGGAACCACCCTAACTTCTCTTGGAGGGACCCGAAGGCGAACTTTCCACCTCAACCGGCACCACCTCAAGCCTATGCCCCGCCTCAAGCTTATGCACCCCCTCAAAACTGACCATATCAACCGAGGCCGAGTTCCAAGGCTTTCAACCACCACGTGGAGGATTCGTACCAAGGCAATCGATGCCACCTCAACTGGAGCCTGAGAATGAGACCAAGGCGAATTCCTCGGATGTTTGAATCGACAATATGGAGAAGTACCAACCGTCTCCACTCTCCATGATGTGGTCAAGGGCATACCTTCAATCCAAGCTTTCCTTAATTGCCTGGAGACTCAAGTGGGGCAACTCGGGACTTCACTCGGTGAGATGCAAAGGAGCAAGATGAAAGACAAGCTCCTGAGCCAACCCGAGCATGTCAATGCTATCTCGGTGTTGAGGAGTGGTAAGCAACTCGATAATTATGTGGAGATGCCTAAGGAGAATGAAGTGGAAGAGACTCTTGTCGAGGAGGATGATGAACCGATTGAGGAGGTTGAGGCCTCGAAGGATAAAGCCGATGTTGATGTGGGGATCGAGAAGGAGAAGTCAAAGATGGATGCACGTGAGGGCTTACACAAAACGGTCACACCTTATAGGCCACCGGTCCCTTACCCGAGCCGTTTGGAAAACACAAAGAAGGAGCGGCAATTCAAGGACCTCTTCAACATGCTCTCGAAGGTAAACGTCAATCTCCCACTATTAGACGTTATCAAGAACGTCCCGGCTTATGTACAATTTTTCAAAGACTCAGCATCGAAGAAGGGAAGATTTGAGGACATTGAAAAAGTCATGATTTCTGAGGTAGCCTCTACAACTATACTCGGAAGGAATGCGATCCGGGAGCTTTTGTGATGACGATTGCCTTTGGGAATGGTAAGGCGACGACCGGGATGCTTGATTTAGGGGTCGGCATTAACCTCATGCCCTACTCGATTTACAAACAATTGGGGTTGTAAGGACTCAAGCCGACCCGGGTGAGCCTCCAACTAGCGGATCGGACATTGAGGGAACCGAAAGCCATTATTGAAGATGTGTTGGTCAAAGTTAGGTCTATTGTTGTGTCGATAGATTTCGTGGTCCTTGGCGTGGGAGATGTCCTGAATACCGGGAAGGAGCATACTATCTTGCTTGGGCGACCATTCATGGCGACGACCAACACCCTTATCGATGTAAAGGATGGATGAGTCACCCTTTCGGCTCATGGAGAGACAGTCACCTTCACGATGAAAAATGCTCGGGAAGCTCAACCCAAATTTGGCCAATGCTCATTCATGAACGACATCGACATAGAGGTACATCCCGACTCCCTCTCTAATTTTGTTAATTGCAATGGTGTTGCTGAGAAGAAGAAGGTAGTTGGGTGTAGCGCCTCACTTTATTTTAAAAGATTTATCGAATTTATTTATAAAAATCAGAGTTAATTTTTCGCAAATCTTAAATTTAATTTAAAACTCAGTGGGCGCTACTTAACTATCATGAACTATAACCGAAAATACAATCATCTCAGATAAAATCGGAACATGCATGACTAATAGTTATAAAACTTTACTAGCATTCAATAAGTTCCAAAAACCATGAAATCAAAACATAATTCGAGGTTTCAACGACATAATCAATTTGTCCCAAAACAAGAAGGAAAGAAAAATCCAAGTCAATGAAACGAGCATAAATAAACGGAAGCATAATAATAATCAATAATGAGCAAGACCACCCACTCGTCTTGCCTCGTCACCCGCCAACTGCTTAACCTGTATCCGTGAAGAGCAGGTGGGAGTGAGTACAGTTGGAAAATATTGTACTCACACTATGCATATGAACAACATCAGAATATGTTAGGATGGTGTGGTCGCAGCATGAACATAAACAATAATATCATCATGTCTCATCTCTAGTCACATCAATGACTCTAGTCTCATTAAAGACTCACTCATGTGAACATCTACGCTCATCAAAGCTCAGCCATGCCACATCAATGACATGGGAGTGCGTGCCACATCAATGACACGGCCTTCTCATAGGTCTTAATGAGATTTACCTCGTAAGGGTAACCGTATTTCATCATACGGGGACAACCGTACCGATGGCCATCAAGCTCACATCGATAGGCTACATGCTCACATGCATACATAGATCATACCGGTTTAACACATTCTAAAAAAATAAACACATATGCACATGTATTTTAGAATAACTAACCCACCTGGATTCCGGATTGATAATAACTCAACAAGCAATGGAAGTAGGTCGAGTCTTGACTCCTCAAACACCTACATTAAGTCAAGATTCTATAATCAACATCTATCTTGACTTAAACGGAAAACACAAATCATACTTAGTCGAACTTGATTCGACTAAGTTGTTCGTGAATTCTTGTGGACATTGGAACAGTCGGCACATAGACTCGACCAATTCACGTATGCGAGTTCACCTAAACTTAACTAAGGGCTGACCAAGTCAAGAAAACAAGAAACAGAAAGCGAGCCGGTTTACAGTTTTTAACATAAAAACTATATCATGAAAAACTAGTCGATAAATCACATAATCTGATTGGTCAGGTTTTCGAATAGGTTAAGTTATGAAATTTTAACATAAAAACCAACTCACTGGACTCAGTACATCCACCAAGTTTCAGCCTCTAACTCAAAGCACATGATTTTATAAAATTCAAATAAGTTTTCAGCAGAAACGAGTACAAATTTAAAGACTGACATAATGAACGATTTCCCTTTGAAACTTTTACACAACAAACCTCAGAATATGCATATCAACATATAAAATTTTCACCCTTAAACATTTAACATGCAAATTTTAAAAATTCTAACAACAATCTACAGCTTTCGAATTTTCATCAAAACTGAACCAATATGGACTCCAAAAATTCTGATATTTTTACAGTATGAAACACATCACAAAGTAAGCACTTCAACCAAAACTCATAATTTGACAGCAACAGATCAGATTATCATAATTAAAACAATTTTCGGTAGAATAACACAATAAATTATTTACCTTAGCAAACTGAGTCCAAAAATTTTGAAAATTTTACACAACATGTAAATTTGCCAGAGACTCAACATACTTAAATTGCAGCCAATTTGGAGCACTACTCAATTTAATATGCAATAAACACGAATCTGCCCAGAAATCACATTAATTAATTAAAATAGCTACAGTTGGAATTAATCTGAATTTTTACAC
The DNA here is from genome assembly GCA_008636005.1 of Striga asiatica. NCBI lineage: Eukaryota > Viridiplantae > Streptophyta > Magnoliopsida > Lamiales > Orobanchaceae > Striga > Striga asiatica. The sequence continues at coordinate 154,229 of BKCP01000780.1, read as the reverse complement.
GACATACATATTCAACAGAGAGACCTACACACAAAATTTCACACGAATTTAAAACATGATCTCGTTCGAGTTCGCATGAACCGAAGAGAACGATACATAATTTACTAAAACAAGGCTCACATTTTCATATCAATACCAACATTAATCATAAAACAAGTAGACACATAAATACACATCATATACATATCGAAAGGGCTAAGGTTAAAGCCTCGGTACCGTTCTCGGGAACACGCTCGAAAAATGGGACGAAGGAGGCGAACGGCAAACACGCGGCTGCAAGCGACTACGCTCGACTCGCGAAGGGGGCTATCCGGCTCTTCTCGGCCTGCGGGATTGCTGCAATGGACGAGCACGACTCGTCGGAGCTCCTGCTGGTTTGCGGTGGTGCGAGGAGGAGCAAAAAGCGGCGATCGAGGCTCGTTGGAAACTTGTTGGACGCGGCGGACGATTGCTGCAGAGGAGAAGGTCTCCCCGCGGAGGAAAAAAGGGGCTCACCAGTCGTCTGGTTCTCGCGACGCGGTGAGGGTCTGCCGGAGGAAGGTCGTCGGACTAGTTCACAGCGAGGGACAGGCTCGCGTCGGTGCTGTGAGCGGCAGAGGAAGGGCCTGCGCGCAGACATGGTTTAACCAGAAAAACATCGCGATGCAAACTCACTGGAATCTGCTACTCGCGGAGGGGAGAGTGGCGGATCACGGCGTCGCTGCGAGGTGGCGAGACGGCGACGGCGAGTTTCACTTTGGCCGACGGCGGAGGGCTCACGGCGGTGCTGCGCGTGGGGAAAGCTTCTGCTGGCAGCGTGATGGTGAGGGCGATCGGATTCTCACGAGAGCTGAGGGCGATGAGCGACGAAATTTCAGAGAGAAGGTGAGAATGATCGGTTATGGTGAGAGAGAAACGAGATCTGAGGGCATGTTGTTATGTCTGCGTCTGTTTGATGAAGAAGAGGAGAAATCTGATGAGAGGCTGCGGGTGTTCGAAAGAGAAAAGGGGTTGCGGCGTTCGCAAGATTTAGGGTAAAAATTAAGTCTTGATCTCCAAGTTAATTAAGGAACGAGTCGGTCATCAAGGTTCATGGGCCGAGAATATAAGGGCTTCAACGGGCTGATAACACTTGGGCAAAAAGGCCAGAATATTTATCTCTTTTGGGCTGAAAATAATAAGGCTTGATTGTGGGTTTTTGGGCTCGATTTATTCCGACAATAAAACTAGCTCGGTTGATCGCACGAAAATAAAAATAAAATTCGGATAATATTTATATATATAATACACACATTAATTAATTAATACTAATAAACATTTAGACATTTAAAGACAATTAGGCATTTAATAATAATAATAATAATAATAATAATAATAATAATAATAATAATAATAATAATAATAATAATTACAAACAATAAATAATAATAATAATAATAAATAAAAATAAATAATCCCAAAAATTATCCATAAATAAACGGGGCGGTACATTGGGTCGGGATTGAATATTAATGATGGTGTTGAGGAGAAATTTGAGGAGTTGCGTAAGAATAATGATGTTGGAAAGGGGAATGGTTCGAAACCGGGCTAGAAAGGGACGAAAAAGAAGTTAAATGGTGAAAGTGCAAAACCGGAAGGGGTGAATTTTGATGAAAAGTCGAGGAGAAATGCCCCGGTGCCCCCGAAGAGTAAATGGGCAAATGTTTTCTTTGACGATCATGATGAGGTTGGAGAGGCTCGTCAAACCGTGTCCGGTTGACTATGAATTGACGGGAAAGTCGAGCTCACGACTTTAAACCGAGCGCTTCGTGGGAGGCAACCCATGATTTTCTTTTCTTTTCCTCTTTCTTTTTGTTTTTGTTCTTTTCGTTTCTTTTCTCTTCTTCTTTTTATCTTATAAAAAACAAAATAGAGACCAAGAATGTTCATGCCGACTTGTTGGAGTCGAGCCTAAAAAAAAAAAATGAGTGAATTTGAGCTAGGATAGTGTTCGTGAGGAAAATCAAGAAATTGGAGCGAAAATCATCAAAATACGGCTAAGGTAGGAGCTGACCCGCGCCCTCGCGCCACAGGCCGCGAGGCGCGGCTACCCAGGCGCTGCATCTTCTATGCCTTCAANGCCGGCCGCCACCTTTTCTGGCCAACTTTCTCCGATTGTGACTAATTTTATATCAACGCCGAAGACATATCCGAGTATCAAGCAGAAATTCCAGCGGGAAGGCTTTCGATTTCCAGCCAAAAGCTCTAGATCTACACATCTACTTCAACCTTCAATTCCAAATTGCCTGTGACTCACTTGGAGTTATCAAAATCCGAAGGCACTCCCGGACTCCTCTCGCCGGGCCGCACCTTTTTCCGAACCTTTTTTCCCATTATCAAAATCCGAACTTTTCTGACGACCATTTTCTCCAGCAAATGAGCACCCACCGAGCTTCCGGTTAGTCCTTTTTGAGCTTTTCATGTTTTTTACCATCATTTCTCCATGCTTGATCTATTTTCCGATGACCAGGGCTCCCTACTTCATCTATTTCTATTTACGAACTTCCGGCGACCATTTTCTCGACATTTTCCAAGGTATGTCGGCTCTACCTATACTTGCATGTCCATTTGTGTCGAGTTTTGGTCACTACTCTTGCCAGAGTAGTCGTAGTGGGTGATTGGAGTTGGACTTGTACATGATAGACACATCTTGTCAGGCGTGCCAATTTTTGTGTTGTTGTTGCTGGATTTTTGAGTTTGTAAGTTACTAAATACGGCTAGTGCCGGAAATTGTTTCATGCGTGGAACAAAAGAGGAGTTGCTCATGTCATTGACGGCTTCGAGGCCCGATTTTTGAACTCTCACGCATACATGTGCCTTCGTCAAGTTTGTGAATTTACGGCTATTATCTCTCCAAGGCACATACATGTGGCCCTTGTTATCTCAGTTTTTTCGTTCAATGTTCAACCGTTCGAGTGGTTTCGACCTTCGCTTGAGGGCTTTCGGCTCATCTTCTCTATTCCTACCGGACGAACACCATTCGACACACGATGGTGCACCACCGTGTAGAGTACGCATTTTCTTTTGTTGTTTTTCTTTTCTCTTAGTTGTTTCTTGTGTATCTTTATGTTTTCTTTCTTTTGTTTGCTTGTTTATTTTGTTCTTTCTCGTTTATCGCATGAGCTTGTGTGATTATGTGCTCGATGCTATGCTTTTTGGTCAAACAATGAGGACATTGCTTTGTTTTAAGTGTGGGGGAGGGATTTCGTGATTGTGCATGTTTAGGCGATATTTCTTTCATTTCCGGTGTTTTATTTTCGTGTCTTGGACCGGTTTTGTTTGAGCTTTTATGTGTTTGTGCCAATTCCCCTTCATGATGCTTGATGTGAGTTTAAAAGCCCAAAATGGTAAGTGGTGAGATAAGGATGTTGATTGGCGTCATTGTTAACTCTCGTGCTTTATGAACTTGATGATTTGGATGGTACCTTTGAATTGGATGATAATTGTTAAACGTGGGCCCCGCATTTTAATTCACGGAATTGTTCTGTCCCTTGTGGTTCTCGATTGATTGACTTGAGATAGGCTTACCTTATGCTCGATATCATTGTAAACGTGTTATGCTATTCATTTGTAGTGCATATCGATTGATTGTGCGATTGTGTAAAAGGTGAATTCGCGATGAGGTACGGACTAGGCTCCTCTTATCCTTATTCACCCCGTGAAGCCCGGCAAACTGGTTTAGGGAACTCGAGTTGACTAATCGAGGGTAAACCTAAATAAGCATTGTCTAGGAAACCTCGTTCGGAAAAAGAAGCTCACGGAAAAAAAAAAAAAAAAAAAAAAAAAAAGAAAAAAGCAAAAACAAACAAATAAAGAAAGGGAGTTTGCGATTAGCCTTCTCCGGCGAAGGGGCGGCTCAGGCCAGTGGTCACCCTGGACCGCTCGGCCGTCCCCGCCATCGCGCCTCTTTGGATTTTGCTGCTAAGGGTCGCTCTGATGTGTGCTCTGCCCAAGGTCGCCGGCAAGCTGTGACTGCAGTGGTGTTCGATCTGAGGCGGGTGGTTTCCCTGGAAGCCGGTGATCTTTGATTAGATGGTTTGCTACTCAATTGCAGCGGGTCGATGCTTGGAGGTTCATCGGTTCAGGATGGGCTTCTGGGTTTGGATTTTGGGGCTCGAGCTCGCGATGGCAGCGGCCTGCGGTGGTGTTGAGAGGCGTATTGGTCGGCGGGCGGTTCGAGGCTCCTGCGGCCGTGATGTATTCCGTCCGGGTGCGGGAGTAGCAGGTACCGGTAGCTCTCTTTCCATCTGGTTCTCTGGTGTTGAGAAATTGGTGGGCCCGACGTCTATTAGCTCGGCTAGTGGTGTTAGGCGAGCTAGTGCGGGGCTGTCGCAGGGAGCTGGTTGTCCTCTCAGTCGAAGATGGGTTGATTCGGGTTAGTCTCGTGGTCCGGGTTTGGATTTTGTATAGGCGTTCGGCAGCAGTTTCGGAAGTTGGGCCTCATGCTTCGGACCTTTCTTGGATTGATTGGTTCTCTACTGGTTCAATCTGCTTTATTTGCTGGGGAAGGCACTATGTGTCGTCTTTAGATGTTTTGTTGTTTTTTTAGTTTGTGTTTTTGTCTGTATTGTGTTGTCTGTGTTTGTGTTTCTGTATCTGTGTCCGTGTTGTTTTTGTGTTTTAGGTCTGGGTCACTTGGCCCTTGTGCGAGGGATTACTCCGTTGGAGTCGTCCCACATTACCTCGTTGGGGGTCGTTCCACATTACCTCGGGGGTCGTTCCGCAGTTAGGTCGTTGGTGTTGTGTTATTGTGAGTTTCTTTTCTAGCGTTGCTAGTCGTCTCTAGGCGGTCTTTTAGACCTGTCCTCCCAGTTTTATTCAGCTGTAGCTGTATTATTCAGCCATGGGCTGTGTACTTTGCACATTTGTGCATTTTTGTTATATAATATTTTCTATCACTAGCAAAAAAAGAAAGGGAGTTGGCTCATTGGTCCGTGTTATTGTACTTTACCTTTTGATTTGACCACATTTAGCTTTTTGCACGTGTATGTAGAAAAAGGAAGCTTAAATCGAGAAAATCATGTGGAGGATAACTTGGAACGGGTTATTGTTTGTATGGATTCGTCTCTTGGGGAACATGTTTTCGAATTTGAGCTCGATTCTTTGGTTTACCGGATGATAAGGAGAGTTTCATTATCACACGATTGTTAACCCTGGACTATTTGATATTTCTTTTCGAGCTATTTACTATTTTGTTTGCTTGAGGACAAGCAAAAAGCTAAGTGTGGGGGAGTTGTTTATTGTGTTTTTGTTCTTATTTTCGTGTATTTTATGTGTTTTAGTTTAGTCTTTTTAGGTTCATTTTAGTGTCGACCGGTCCATTTTATCGTGTTTCGTGTATTTTTCTTGTCTTTCTCTTTATTCTATTTTTGGTGTACTTTTCCGTGCTCTTGGGTGTATTTTCAGGATTATTCCGAGGATGATGAGAGAAGTCGAACCAAGTCCCGAGAGACGAGCACTTTCCAAAGAGTTTCGAGTCAGTTTCGAGAAATTTCGAGCCATTTCGTACGAACGATTTCCAATCCGAGTATTTTGAGCCCTTATCGATCAAGACACAACACTCGCGCCCTCACGCCCCGAGCCGCGCACTCGTGGAGGAACGACACCCGACACTTAGCATACTTGCGACCTCGCACTATCTTCCACGACCTCGCGGACATGTGACGCTGCTCCTCAAGACGCCCACGCCTCACGGAAGCACCGGTGACCTCGCGAGTGTCGAGACACCAAGTACTCTCGGTCACGGGGGAACCGTCGCGGACTCGAGATTGTGTTTTCCGTGCGTCCGCGCCCTCGGCCCAGCTCGCGACGTCGAGAGTGCTTTCCTAGCTGATCATCCGCGAGCGCGAACCTCTCCGCGTTGTCGAGAGTGTCTCGTTTCCTCACACTGACCTCGTGCCACTTCCGTGCCATCCGTGCCCACGACCCGCGAACTTGCCCACGAGCTCGAGAGTGCTTTTGTTAAATGTGCGTGTTTCTAGTGTGTATTTTGAGCTGGACTATAAATATATTTTGGCCCTTTGTATTTTGGCATCTAGATTTCATTTGTCACTTTTCCACTTTAGGAATTAAGTTTTTCTTTTTTAGTTTTCTCTCTTCTCTCTCTTGGGAGCTCTATGACATTATTTTCCGGCGAGTTTTCCGGCGACTTTTATTTTGTCCAAGTTCCGAGCTTTTGACTCCGATTTTCATCTAGCACGCAATAGAAGATTGGGTATTTACTCTTAAAGCTCATTACTTCGGTTTTTGCCTCGATTTTACTTATGAAATTTTTCAAGGTGAAGTTGGGTGTTTGCTTGATGATGGAGGAAATGTTTGGACTTGATCATTGCTCTTGCTTGTTTTAGTAGGGACTAATTACTTTCCTATCTAGATTAAGGGTTAGGACTCTATTTAGAGCTTAATCACTTAGGTTAGAAGGTTAGTGACCTAGTGCTTAGAACTCGCATATTGTTCGTCATTGATTTCATTTGGTGTCGATGACATAGAGACTCCGGTAGTGTGAATTGTTTTATTCTCTAGTTTACTTGTTGCCTTTCAATTCCGAGCATCGATTAGCATTAATTCACTCTTCAACCCATTGATTAGCATGTTTAGCTTTTATTTTCTCATTTTGTGTAATTTGGACAATTAAGTGGTGAACAAAGCTCCGAACCGTCTTCCTTTGAGAACGACTCGAGGTCGAGTAGCTCGGTTACCAACTACCCACAAAAAATACTACTAAACACTTCCTGCTCGGCGTCTTCCACCTTGGCGATTGATTCAGAGTTTTCCATGTTGATCTCCATCGGAGGGATGGTCAAGAGGCATTCTCTCGCCTCCGGTTGGTCCCTGCAGTGGGTCCTTTCTCCATCTGGGGTTGGGAATTTGATGAAGTAGTGGAAAATCGAGACGGCAGCCCTCAGTTTGTATAGTACTGTCTTACCTAAGATGGCATTGTATTCACTCCGGCAGTCCACGGTCTTGAAGGTTTTCAGAATTGTCCTTGTGGGCTTCCCGTCTCCCCCAAACTTGATTGGCAATACGATCTAGCCCACCGAGAGTGTCCTCCTGCCGTCGAAACCTTGGATCCGCTCTCGGCAGGGCGATACCTCCTTCATGTCGACACCCATCTTTTTGAAAGTGTCGTAGTAGAGGATGCTCGCATAGGCCCCAGTGTCGACCATAATGCGATGAACTTTAATTGCCATGATGGATGTCGTGATCACTAGGGCGTCGGAGTGTGGGTGGTCAAACCAGAAAGCATCGTTGTTGGTGAAAGAGACCTTGTTCGGCATGGTCTCTGACGCCGGCCTACTGCTTGCGTGTTGCACCCTCTGCCCGGTGTGATAGGCTTGTCGGGAAAAGCCTTGGTTTGCCTCCTCGAGGGGGTAAGGTCATCTCGACTTGTCTTGATGCGCCGAGGTGGGTACACTTGCTCGTCGCCTTCTCGGGCGGTAAACCAGTCCCTCTTTCTTCCCCTCGAGGTGCGGGCCTCATCTTGGTGGGCTGGGATGAAAGTCATGATCTCTCGGTTGCCGCCCTGTTGCGGCCTCTTCCTCCGGTGGTGGACGTCGGGATCATCTTCACTGTCGGGGCCGTCCTCAAACGGCCCCCTCTTTTCTTCTTGTCGTTGGAGTGGGTAAACTTCTTCACCTGCGGATTGTCTATCAGTTTTAAAAGTGCCGTAATCAGGTTTCGACACTGGTCGGTATTGTGCCCATGCCCCTTGTGGTAAGCACAATACCGAGACTTGTCGATGCAGCTTTGGTCGACCTGCATCGACTTCGAGTCCGGGAGTAACCCCTTGGTTTTGATTTCTTCATAGACCGCAGCTGCCCCTACTAAAAAGACGCCCTGATAATTTTCCTTGAGCTCTTCGGTTCTTTGTTTTCTCAGAGCCCGAACTTCGGCCATGGACTTGCTCGATTTTCTCGACTTTTTCTCCTTGGCCTTGCCTGTAGATGGCGCTGCTTCAAACGTAGGGATAGACATACACTCTTCCCCCATGATGTAGTCTTGTACCCGAGCCAGGAACTCCTGATCGTTGCTAGATTTATTTTGGCACAGAGACCATTTGAACAAGGTCTTCGGCTTCAGCCCGACCTGTATGGATACAAACAGGGTCTCCGGGTGACACTGCTCCATGTTTTGGATTCGGTCGTTGAACCGAAAGATGTAGTCCTTCAGACTCTCTTCGTCCCCCTGCATAATATTTCTGATCGACTCTTCCGGGGCGAGATTGATTTGTGATCCGATGAAGTGCTAGTGGAACACCGACCTCAGCTTCCCCCATGACGAGATGGAGTGGGGATACAAAAAGTGATACCACCTTTGCACTTTCTGCCCCAGTGTCAAGGAAAACATCCTGCACCGAACGGCGTCTGTCGCGTCATGCAGGTCCATCGACGAGGTGTAGAGATCGATGTGGGAGTCGGGGTCCGAGCTCCTGCCGTAAAATCCGAGCTGTGGGACTTTGATCTTTGAAGGCACGGCCTCCTGCAAGATATCTGGAGAGAGGTGAGAAGCATGGTTCACGACCCGCATTTTATCGTAGTGGGGGTGAGGTGGCGGTCCCCCTTGTGACGTGGGTCGGGCTTCCAGGTCGACAATTCTCTGTTTGAGGGCAGCGATTTCGTCGGTGTCGCGCCTGAGAGCTTTTCCCCATTCAATGACTTCCCTAAGGTCGCGATTTTCTTGGCTTTTCTCGCCAAGACGTTGGTGGACGGGCTGACGAATGACTTGCAAGCTCGATTATGGGAGACTCTCGCCTGTCTGTTAGATGCGCGCTGGGCCGGTAGTTTTCTCCTGGCAGTTTTGGGCCTCTCTGTTGGGGGATTGCGCCGTGGTTTTGGACCGAGCCGGCCCTTTTTCTTCTCCCTATTTCTTTTACGGGAGTTTGGAGCAACGTGTTGACGGGGTTCTCCGCCGCAGCTACTGTGTTTTCCCCAGCCATGTGGCTCGCCAACGCCTTGGCAAAGGCGTCCTCAAGGACTTTAAGGACGTCGGGGTGCTGCATTGCCGCAGCAAAGGTCGGAACTTGCGGGACTGGGACTTGAGGTCCCTGCTGACGCTGTCGTGGCGACAGGATTGGCCTCCGGATTGGTGAGTTGACTTGTCATGACCGGAAAAAGTCATTTTTGAACGAGTTTTGAAGGTAAGAAAGTGAGAAAAAGACGAAACCGATGGTGGTGTTCCATAGAGTCGAAATGTTGACACCAAGCAAATTATGGTGCCCTCTTTCTAGCTCCAAACTGTTGATGGACCGATCCGATGAACGGTTAAATAAAGATTTTATATTGGAAAATATAGAAGATGAAAATGAAATATGAGGAAAATGAGTTATTTTTTGTAATTACTAGGTCGGCTTTTGATATTGATGTCGACACTTTAGTTACACTCGAGATTCTCTCTCTAGAATCCTATAATAAATTCCCGAAAGGAATTCCGAGTTTAACTGAAGTGTCGACCTCAATATCAGAGGCTGACCTAGTATTAGTAAAAGTAACTCATTTTCCTCGTATTTCATTTTTATCTTCTACCTTTCCCAACATAAAATTTTTATTTAACCGTTGATCGGATTCGTCCATCAACAGGAAAAAAAAACACTGCCCTTATTTACATAGCATCATCTTCCTGACACTGACTTAGGCATTGAAGGCTTTACGCCGAAAATTTCTCCGACGTTGAGTTCATGCTGGTACTTAGGCGGCAGTTCAGGCAGATCGAAGCTCATTTCAACCGATTTGATCCAAATCTGGAAGAGGTCCCATCATCCATATTTATCTAACTACAAAATCTTTTAAAGTTTAGAAAGAATCTATTCTTGGTACCATTTTTTTTATACATTCATTGTCATCTCATATCCAAATTACAAATTTTAATGTGAACTTAAATATCTCATATTTATTAAATATATATATATATATATATAACTTTGTTATATATCATATGTTGGATGTTATTGCATTGGTTGGGGCATAATTCATTATATTCAAATAAATAAAATATAATTTTTTATATTTTATATTTCTTTTCTTGCAATACTGAGATGTTAAATATAAATTACTATGTTCAATAATGTATTAGAAAGGTTTTTAAGTAACATGTCCGTCCGTACATCACGAGGGATCCGCACTAGTAATGAATGGAAATAAAAAACAAATTTGAAAAGAGATGGGTAGAAAAAACCAAACTGAACAGGTAGAATGTGGATAAGCTCAGTGGATGTGAATGGAATTGATTTGGACCCAAGAGCTATAAAAAAGATAGGCCGAATAAATAAATGCTCTTTAAATTTTGAAAGAGGGCAAATAGTTTTGGGCCGGGGGAACATGGTGGCCTCCATGCGTACATACATATATCCATGCCTCATGATCTCCTCACACATTATATTATTATATTTCAAAAAGTCATTGATTTTTATGCCATGAATCTCTTGGGGTTCTCCCCTTGATAATCTTTCATACGATATACATATATTATATATGTGAATATTTTTATAGATTCTGCGTATACCAATAGTTTATTTGCCTATAATCAATAAGATAAATCCACATATCCTAGAAATATAATATTACTCCTCTTGATGATACACATTTGAAAAGCTATAGTGATGGTGTTTGTAATGTTAGAAGAAAATTGGTTTATATAAGTGTATAGGATGTGGTTCAAATAACAAGCATTTTTAATGTGTAAATCATAAGAATGCTATATGAAATTGTGGGTAGTATTGTTTTTTAATTGTATTTATTATTATTGTTAATTACAAATTATTGTTAAACACTACATGAATTTAAAGAAAATATCAGCTTTTAAATATGATAACACCATATATGATATAATAAATAGTATCATATATATACTATTAATAATATTATTATATTCGTTTTCACGGTCCTCATACCAAAATTAATTGTTACTATAAACCTGCGTAATTTGTCTGTGTGCTTGTGTTTAACCCTTAGCTTTTATGATGTCTATATTGAGCATCCATGTTTTTTTTTTAACAAACTTAAATTACCTGTCATTTACCTTGCAAAAACTTTCTTTTTGTTTTTCTAGTAGTGGTAATAACAGTAATATCAAAAACATTAATAGCAACATTATGAATAACAATATGTTACCACAATTCAAGAGATGTTGAGGATGGCAATTTATTTTATGAACAAATTAATGACATTGTTGTTTATTGTTCCTAATTTTCCAAAACTGACTATTGTGATTATCCGAAATAATTATGGTCCTTGCGTGGAGCAATCGATAGTGATTCGGGCTAAGAAATAAAATAAAAATAAAATGGCATGAGAATTCATCATGGAGCGTGTCACAAGTTTTATCAACCAATCTCCACAGATTGGGTTGTTGAATGGCTCGAGAAATTGTGATGAGTAGTGTTGTACGCACATACGTATACACATCAATATATACACGCACAAGAGAAGAGAACACACAGATAAACGTGTGTGTGTGAAGTACTCGAAAGTCTCTCAACATGTCTTGTTTGCTTCAAATCTTGGACGAATGAAACCATCCAACTATGAGCAATCATAAGCATATATGGTGTCTCTCTCCTAATCACATATTTTGTTTATGTGAGAAGGTGAGAGAAATTAGTAAATAGTAATGATAATATATATATATATATACTAGCTGATGGATTTAATAAAATATTTAATAAAATTTATTTTTATTTCGCTCCAAAAGGAGTTACATTTTTTTTAATTAATTACTCACTAATCTGCTAAAACCATTACACCTTAATATATATATATTTTTATTATTTATTTTTTGAATCAGTTACTAAATTAATTCTAAATTTAGTAGCAAAATATTCAAATGTGTAACGGTTAATGTTAGAACTTAAAGTTGATTGACACATCCAGAGCTGTAACCACTATATTTGGTTGTATTGTTGGAAGAAAAACATGATTGGCACATATTTTCTTTTTCTAAAAATGAGAAACACCAATAATTTTTTTTATTTATGTTAATTTTCTTAATATATGCCACAAATATATAAATAATTTTATTCATGTTACTAATATAAACATTGCATGGTCAAAATAAAATTTAAATCTCAATTAATTTTGAATGATAAAAAGAACTTAAGAAAAAGTAATGGAAAAAAAAAGTGTTTTATATCTGTACAAATGCACAGGATCAAATACTAGTAGTTACATAATAAATTAATAATCAAAGGTTACTAATGAGTAAAGGTTGAGTTTTTAAATACATTATTTTCATGCTTTGAAATACATTATTTTGAGAGATGATAAAGATTTGTGCAATTTGTTCATAGTGAGTGCAAAACATATTATTATTAACAGTAACATTAAAGTTAGGCAGATATAGCAGTCAAGTAATTCTGCTTTTCAATTATAGGGTTATGATCATATGAGAATGATACATAGTGAAAGAAATAAGAATGAATCTACACCATGGGATCCATCAAGTCAATGGCCATGATGAAGTCAAACTTTAATAAATAGTGGTCAATCATTAAAGGCAATCTGGTAATTATTTGAACTATTGTGGTCAAATATGTCCATTTGACCAATAATTAGGGATAAGTTGGTAATTATCCCTATACCACATGGGACCCACACTTTTCTTTTTATTCACGTCTTCTTCACAATCATATACAATTTCACACACCCACATACACACACACACTCCAGCGAGCCCGGCAGAAATCAGCCTACAAACCACCGGTCACCGCCGCCGTCATCGGACTGCCGGCGCCGCTACCATCCCGTTGAGCGCCGTCAGCCATCCCCAACAGCGCCCTCCCTCTCCCGTCCTCCCGAACACACCGGAATCAACCCGCCACAAACCACGGGTCCCTGCCATTTGCTTAATCTCTCCCGTCGCTGCCGATTTGTCGCTGCCGCTAACATACCGTCGAGCACCGCCACCACTGTCACCTGCCCCTGTCTCAAACCCACTCAGCCAGCCCGTCGAGCGCCATGTTCCGGCGAGTTGCAGAGGAATAGTAGAGGGATGGCGACCTGACGGGATGAGCTCGCCGGCGATTTGAACGGGAGAAAGGAAGCGGTGGCCGGAAATGCTATTTGGGTTGAGGAATTGCATCGTGAATTTTGAATTGCATCGTGAAGTGCTGTGTGAATGAATTAGGTGCTGTGGGTGAATTTTGATTTAGGTGCACTGATTTATGCGAAAGAATTGGGTGAATTGCTATGTGAATGTCTGAATGATTTTGGCTGCTTTATTCGAAACAATTGGGTGAATTGTTTGTGAATGATGTCGGTGAAATGTATTTTGGATGGTTTTGGGTGTGAATTGAATTAGGGGCTAGTTTATGAAAATTAGGTTGATATTAGGGACTATTTTGTAATTTTTTTGAACTTTAATTACAACATAAATTAATTAGTGAAATTAATATCTATACTAAATTATTAATAATTTAATGAATATAAAGATAGTGATAAGTAATTTTTAAAATCTAAAGCCGACATTGAACCCAAATAAACGAACTTTTAAAATTTGAAAATTATATTTGAGCTAATATATAATGTTTCGAATCGAAAATATTATTTTGGCCAGCTTCGTTGCTAATGTCCAGTGTTGCTAATGTGGAGTATGTGAGACATTAATGTGCTATTTGCATAATAATAATAATGTGCATGGCCTTGATCGTAAATGTGCACGAATGTGAGTCTTTAATCGTACTGATGGTATTTTTTATCGCAATCCAAATTAAAATCGAACATAAATGATCAAGTTATTCAATTTCCCGAAATAACTGAATTAACTTATTATATGCATTTATAATATTGTAGTTAGTATTATAAAATTAAAAGTTAAAATAGATAATTGTTAATAATATAAAAATTCGAATCGAAATTTTTAGTCTTGTCAATTATAGTAACTATTGTACAAAAAAATTACAAAATAATATTTTTTAATATAGTTTGATTTTTATTTCAGTTATTTAAATTAAAATAAAATGTCATCGTACCGAAATTTATGATATATAAATCTTAATAGAACAAAAATATAAATATTCGTACCGAATTTTTGGTCGTCGGAATATCGTTCGATTTTGTGCAATTGGATAGACATTTATATGCAATTCGTATAACCCTAATGTGCACTCGCAATAAATAAAAAATACAGAGAAAAAATAGTATCATTTATAATAAAAAAGTACAAATAAATAAAAAAAATTGATATTATTTTTCATATAGTTTGGCATATTCGGCTATTTTGTTTATTTAAAAATAACCAAATCGACATTAACCAATTAATATTATTCGATCGATCATTAGAATTACTGTAATTTTAGTACGTGAAACGTGTTGTTTTATAAGGTGCAACGGATTGCTGTATAAAGTGCAATGTATCTATATATAAAGTGCAATATTGAATTCTAGTATTTTAACAGTATTGTGTGTGTTTTTTTTTACGTTTTATATTATTATTTTAAATTAAGAAATTGTATATATGTAAACGAAAGATACGGTGCAATATAACAATCATTAAGGTGCAATTCGCACATCACTATGGTGCAATTCACATATCACTATGGTGCACGGTATCTGTTCGTACTGTGCAGATTGAACTGACCGATCTTTTGTCCTAAATCAAATTCAAGTCGAGCATAATTATTTAGTTTATTCAGTTCGGTTAATGGAATTATCCTATTATATTAAAATTATATTTATGTTAATAAGGTTATTTATTATTTTTGTATTATTATTGGTTGAATTTTTTTTATTTCGGCCGGTTTCAGTGTTTTATTGTGCAATATGATAGTTGTTATTATTAGTATTTATTAATAATAATATGTTAATAATTTTATTAGTTATTTTTATTATTTGTTGTTGAAAAAAAATGTGTCCGATCGGTTTCGATCTCTTTTGTACAATCTGGTAGTGGTGATAAAGTGCAGCATGTTGTGTTGTGATGTGCAACGTATTGTTATATAAAGTGCAACGTGTTGAATTATAAAGTGCATTACTGAGTTTTTATACTAAAATATCTTAAAAAATTGAAATAATTTTTTTTTCATATTAAATTTATTTTTAATATGTTAGTAATTTTTTTATTATTTTTATATAATTCGTGGTTGAAAAATTTTGAGTTCGGTCGGTTTCGATCTATATCGTGTAATCTGATAATCGTGATAAAGTGCAACGTGTTTTCTGTAAAGTGCAACGTGATGTTTTATAAAGTGTAACGTGTTGATTTATAAAGTGCATTACTAAGTTTTTATAACTAATATATAAAATCCTATTACCAATCCACAAAGATTTTTCATGAATATTTTAGTTAAATTAAAGAAATTAAAATAAATCTTGAACTTAAGTTTGATTCAATTGGTAAGTCAATTTCAATTGGTAAATCTTAAATGAATATTATTACTTAATATAGGTCTTTTGGGGATGGGCAACAGACATCAGTGATTTACTGATTTTACATCTTAAATGAAGGGTAATTTGCAGACACGCCCTTTGAGCTTATCTAATTTACTTAGTTCATCCCCAATTTCTCAATTTCTGCAACATAATTTTTCACCCACGCCTAATCCCTAATTTTTCGAATTTAGTGGCTGATTATTTCTTCTTATGGGCCACGGCGGACTGCTCAATCAAGTTCTCGGCGGACGCCGGCGTTGGGACTGGCGGGGGTGGCATCGGGGAGGGTGGAGATGGTCGTCGGCGCGTGCTTCATGGCCATCGACATCGAGTAGGCCTAGCCGAGGACGGAGAAGGAATGGGCGGCCGCCGCTGATGTAGAGGCTGCTGAACCAGATGCAGGCGGCGGCGGCGGCGGCCATGAGTCCACGGTGGTGTCGATATTTCGTCCATCGAATCACCGTTCAGACGGCCGTGGCGGCGGTGGCTAGAGACTGCTAGCGACGCCGATAGTCGCGTGTGGACGGCCGTGGACGGCGATGGTGGGCGGCCCTAGAGAAGTCAACGGGTGGTGACTGGTATTTGTGTATGAGAGAGAGAAGAAAGAGTGAGAGAGAGACAATTGAGAGAGACGGTTCATGGATGTGGTAGGATAGTGGGGTCCATTGATGGTTGATTGTGGTGGTTGGAAAAAATGTCAGTATTGCCCTTACTGAATGTTATAATAGTGGTATTTTTCTGTCCGTGGGATGATGAGATTTAATGGTTGTGATTTTTTCTTATTTCTTTCACTGAGCACCATTCTCATCGGAGCGTGACCCTATATATATATAGGGACTGGTTCAAATAAAAACTAGTCCTAGTGTGAGAACCGTTAGAACCATATTTGATGCTATTTTTAATTGTGTGTGATGCTATTTTTAATATTACATGGTGCTATCATTTTCACACATGCTAATATAAATGTTGTTGCTATTTTTAATAAAATATATCTTGGTTAAAAATAGCACTAAAATACAATCAATCATAACACTACGCACAATTAAAAATAGCGGTTCTCGCGGTTCTCACATTAGAACTTGGTTCTCATTTGAACCACATCCTATATATATATATATATATATACTTTTAAATTGAATGAAACATCGTCTATATTTATACTACTCTAAAATGATAAGTGTTGTTGTAATAAAATAAATTATCTAAAATAACCTTTTTTTTTCGAAACGATAGATTATATTATAAATCAAAATGCACAAATGTGCGAATACACAGCAGCCAACGACTGAATAAACAACAGTCAACAACTGAAAAAGTGGAGGACAGGTCAGAAGACCGCCTAGAGTCCTGCTAGCAACGCTAGAATAAAACTCGCAACTACAACTAACCACCTAAAACAACTAAAACGACTAACAACTAAAAGGACCCCAACGGAGTAATACCCGAATGTCTGATCCCATTGGGATAATAAGTGTTAGTCCCATTTTTGTTACTACTTTTGTGGTATTTTGTTTATCTTTCTTTTCCCACTCTAGGTTGTTTTGTAGGTTTTTCCGGTCATTTGAGTCATTTTGTGCGTTTAGTGTTATTTCTGTATTTTTCGTGTTTTTCGTATTTCTTTCTTCCTATTCTCCTGTTTCCGTGTTTTCTCGGTTGGTGTTGGTTTAAGGTATTCGAAACGTTGCTCTAGGATCGTTCAGCTAGTTGTGCGGACCAACATGTGAAGGACAATGTTCGAGCTCGGGCGGAACCCGGGGAGTGCACGAGACAGTTGGGGGCTTATAAGTCGACCGGGGGAGGTTAGGCGAGCCGAAACGGGACAAAAAGCGCAGTTTTGTTGAGTTAGCGCCGCTAGGGGTCGCTAACGCCGCTAAGGGACCTAGCGCCGCTGCCATATACTAGCGAGCTGAAGAGAAAAGCCGCTGTCCAAGCATTAGCGCCGCTAGCTAGCAGCTAGCTCCGCTAACCCCCCCAGCGGCGCTAGCTACTACTTATCAGATTAGTTCGCGATTCTATTATAATTAGGAGTAGGGTTTGTTTTATTAGCTGCTCTTAGACTTATTTTATGCGCGTTTTGCTGAGGAGGGATCTCATTCTTACGCATCCCAGACACAGAAAAACCCTACTCTCGGCCTTTTCTCTCGTTTTTCATCGTTTTCTTCATATTTTCCATTGTCGAACACGGATTTGCACTCGGATTTTGCTACTGCTTGTGGATTAATCTTGTTTATCAGATTCAACTCTTAATTTCGATTTAACGTAAGATTTTCTATTCTTCTAATCCATGAATATGTTTGTCTTAAGTTGTGAGATTGTTTGTGTTGAATCAATCATGAGTAGCTAAATTCATATGCTAGGGAATAGGGGATTAATGTTTTGAATTCGTTTGTGATTGTTGGGATTTATTGATCGTTCTATTTGTACGAGTTATGCTTCAAAAGGGTTTTTCAAATATTGAGCCTCAGTATTGAGAATTATTGAAGAGTGATACTTCAATTTCCAATCTACGATTGAATTCGATGTATTCTCGCATGATAATGGTTATTCTTATTGATTAGTCGGTTGACAACCTTCTAGTCTAATCTAATCGACTCTTAGAACCGGAAGGGGAGGAGTCGGTCGAAATAGGCTCGTACAAACTAGGCTTGTTCGTAACTGTATTGCCTAGGAGTTAAATGACTTGTTAATTTTGCCGTTCAAGTTTGTTCTCTTGTTACGAAGAGTTATTGAGGATGAGTACTTGAATGAGCAAAATTATTCAAATCACTTAACCGAATGATCACTTGCCCAATTGTCACAACTCGAACCAAAACGGATATCCCCGACTCCGTAGCTCCTTAAATCCTATTTGTTCTTCGACGTTGCTTACTATTTTCATTTGCTTTATCTGAAGTTGTCCTTCGTAGTTAATAAGCAAACCAAATCATTTGAATTAGAATGTCTAGGATCTTTATTTCTTTTATTTGTTTTTGAATAAACGTATAGAATATTCCAGCTAACCTTCCTCGTGAGACACGACCCGGTGTTCGAATCTTTAGATTCTACTCCGGAAAAATATTTACAACAATAAGGTGTCACTCAGGTTCACAGAGGCCAAACGGCCCAGACCAAAAACACAATCCTAAAATACCAAAACACAAATCTATGAGTAAATAAAGCAAAACACAAACATAAGCAAACACCCTCCCCCGCCAGATAAATCGAGATTGACGGCAGACAACCAACCCCAACGACGGCTCCCGAGCGCGAGAACAATCGCCCGCCACTGCGAAAAGCCTAGCAAGATGGATACCCGCACCCCTGAACAAATCGAAGATCTGGCCCGCACTCTAATCACGTGAAGAAACCTTCACAGCTCGACTTCACCGAGTCAGCCCGCCTGAAACAGCAAACCATTCATCCCAGCCCGATGCGGTTGAACACAACTAAACGACCGAGTACAACCAGAACCGGCAACCGATCCCAGCAGAACTACGACCCCCCAATCGTGAGCCTCCAATTTCAATTTGCCAAGGAAGGAACGAAAAGTCCCTTCGATCACAGACAAAAATAAAACCGAGACAAAAGCAGCAGAAACAAGGGCAAACCTCCGATTGACATAGCAAGATGCCGAACAGGAAGCGGCCCCGGCCAATCGCCACTTCGCCGGCGGAAAAGCACAGGTCGTGACCGGTGGCAAGAAAGGCGAGCAGGAAGAATAGGCGCGTCCCAGCCAGAGCCAAAAGCAGCTAACCCAGCCTCGTCCATGGACCAGCACCACACCCCGACCCGTGCCGACGACACCTGAACTCCGACGCGCAACCAGAGCAGAGAATCCTCTGCGACGGCCGACGAGCAGAACCGATCCCAACGGCAGCAATAGAGACGAGGGTTGCGCCGCCATGGACGAGCGATGGAGGCCGTCCACCGTCGGACCCGGACTTCCGGCGAGGGAGCTTCAAACGACGAAATTAATAGGCTAGGGTTTCGGCGATTTGGGAGCGAGCGAGCGAGTTTCTTATTATTTGGGTGTGTAGTTTCTTATTATTTCCTAAAATAACCTTACTTTGATATTTTCTAATGGTAAATTAGTAATACACGAATATTCACCCTATCATATATTTTTAATTAATAATTAATATTTAATAATTTAATACAAATACAATGTAAAAAATTAACTACCTAAGCAACTTTTACTTTAACATATTTTTAATGACAAATTAATAATGCACTAATACTTATCAATATCTCATATTTTTAGTTAACAACTAATATTTAAATAATTTAATAAATATACACAACCAAAACATTCTGCATCTCCTAAAAATCAACAACAATATTCTCACACCATTATTCCTCACGAATTTATTTTCTTCCACATATCTCCCAAATTGTTTTCTTCCACATCTTCCCCAAAATCAATCCAACATCAACCCAAACAATGATATATTATAGGGACTGGTTCAAATAAAAACTAGTCCTAGTGTGAGAACCGTGAGAACCATATTTGATGCTATTTTTAATTGTGTGTGATGCTATTTTTAATATTACATGGTGCTATTTTTTTCACACATGCTAATATAAATGTTGTTGCTATTTTTAATAAAATATATCTTGGTTAAAAATAGCACTAAAATACAATCAATCATAACACTACGTACAATTAAAAATAGCGGTTCTCACGGTTCTCACATTAGAACTTGGTTCTCATTTGAACCACATCCTATATATATATATATATATATATATATATATATATACTTTTAAATTGAATGAAACATCGTCTATATTTATACTACTCTAAAATGACAAGTGTTGTTGTAATAAAATAACCTTACTTTGATATTTTTTAATGGTAAATTAGTAATGCATGAATATTCACCCTATCATATATTTTTAATTAATAATTAATATTTAATAATTTAAGACAAATATAATGTAAAAAATTAACTACCTAAGCAACTTTTACTTGAACATATTTTTAATGACAAATTAATAATGCACTAATACTTATCAATATCTCATATTTTTAGTTAACAACTAATATTTAAATAATTTAATACATATACCCAACCAAAACATTCTGCATCTCCTAAAAATCAACAACAATATTCTCACACCATTATTCCTCACGAATTTATTTTCTTCTACATATCTCCCAAATTGTTTTCTTCCACATCTCCCCCAAAATCAATCCAACATCAACCCAAACAATGATATATTACCATTACTCGTATATGTATTAATTTTTATTACCGTAGTAAAACAACGTTATTAAAAAAATGTAGGAATTTTTTTTTATAAAATTTAAATATAATAATAAAAATAAAATTGTAATTATATATAATAAAATATAAATATTTACAATTAATTGATATATAGTAAGACATAAATATATATATATATATATATATATTAAAAACACATGAAAGAAAAATATAAAGTGAAAAATATTAAATTTGATAAATAATATTAAAAATATAATTAAGTCGTAACACTTAGTAATAAATATAAAAAGCAATAAATAAAATTGTTATAATTAATAAAAATAAATATAAAACTTTTAACTTATACCATATGAAAGCATGTGCTCTAAAGTAATTTCACTTATGTTACAACACAATACAATACTAAGATTGTAACTTATATTATCAAAAATCGATAGCTTTATGTAAACATTAAAAAAAATATTTTGTTTAGGCTTCAACTATCACTTTTCTATGCTATTTCTTTTATATAATATATGGTTTACAAGGTGTTTTAACATTTTAGCCCCTAAAATAATTGGTGTTTCTACAATAATCTATTTTTAGTTGAATAAATATAAATGCTAACAGTAAAAAGAGTAGTAATTTTATAATTTATATAATTATTGGTATTTATACTTCTCTGAGCAAAGTTTAGGCTTTTTCGTTTCCTTGTTGCATTATATTTTATAAAAAAAATAATAATAAAATTGAGTATTGTTTTTATATGTTCCTTATTATATTTCCACTTTAGATTTTATTTGTTGAAATTATTATAGTACTTCATATATTGTTTGAAATGTTTTTAGTCCTTCATTTAGAAGTTATCTAAATTTCTTAACTTTTAGACTACCAATAATATAATTTATATAAGATAAAATACAATTAAACATTTTTTATATTTATTTATATATTTATAAATTTTACTATGTAGTATTGTATTATTTTTAATACTAAAGTGTTTAAAATTTTCGTTTATAGTATTTGATATATTATGAAGTAACTTACCCATTTTATATTTGCAAATCATATGTTATTAATTATGGTTTTCATTTTCAACCAGTTATTAGATAATAGTTCAACATGGAACTCATTTATTTCTCCTTTAAATGTGACAATGGTGTTGAAAATAGTTGTAAAACTAGTATTCGACATGTCCATTTGCACAGTGTAATTAGAATATTATAATTTACATTTATGCATATAGTATTAGAGTTATAAGTTATACAATGATATTATATTTTAAACATAGACTATTATAAGTTATATTTATGCATATAGTAATAAAAATATAAATTAGATAATGATATTATGGTTTAAAATATGATAATTGGTTAATATAAATATTACATAATTATTTTGTTGCATCTGAACCACTATATTAATTACATAAAATATAAAAAATAATGTAATTTTGAGAGATCGCCAATTTATTAGCTTAAAAATATTAAATTTATTATAACGTTTGATTATGCAATTTTAAGGAATTTTACTATAACATTAAAATAAATTAACTTATTTAAAAATACAATCGCTAAATAAGATAAAACAAATATAATATTAATTTCAGAATAAATAACATCAGCAAAAAGTTTACAATAATTTTTTATGTTTATATAACTTTTATATATTATTTAGTGTAAACTATAGTTATTAGTTTTAATAATAACTATTATATGATATAATAAAATGTATAATTATTACTCCGTTAATATAAAATGTAACGGTTTTTATCTTAGTTAACCCTAAAAAAAGTGCGATGAAATATTTTAGCCTTAATTAGATATGGTGGATTAATAAGAATACTAATAATAATAATAATAGAAGATTGTAACATAAAAAGATGGTAAACAATAATTAATATTATTAAATTTATTGTTAGTAATTAAATATAGAGAGATAGATATAAATGATAAAGTTTGTAACGGTTTTTGGAGTGGAATCGAAATGAGGTTTTATTAAATATTTTAATAAATGCTATTAGCCAGCAATTATATATATACAGATTGCAATCATTATGTCTTTAATTCTTAACATAATATTTTTAAAAAAATATGTAAGAAAAATATTCCACAAATGTTGTAGTGCCATATTTCATTATGAAAGAGCATAGTTCGTTTCGTGCATTATATTTTTCTTAAGCTCGACTTTTTCTTTTAATAAAAAAAGAAATTAGCTAGGTGGATGTCCTCGTCCTAACAAAAAAAAACCCTCCTCTCCCAAAAATCGCCGCCTTCGCAAAAACCCTCATTTGACAACTTCCGGTCGCCTTCCTCGGCAATTTGCTGGCTCCCTTTCCGGCGGATGTCCTAAACCAGCTCTCCCTTCATTTAGCGCCTGCTCTGAGAGATCAGCACCATCGGAGGTTGGAGGATGCCAGACGGACGATACTTGCTGAGCTTTGGTCGCCGATCGTGGGTGTTTGTCGGCCTCTCTGGCTGTGGTGCTGTTTGGGTGGTGGTGTGTGATTGGGGGTGGGTTGAGGCCTTGGCTGCTGGCAGTTGTCGGTGGTGGGCCGGCCGGGGGTGAGGGGCGTGGCTAGATCCCCCTGTTTCTCTGATCCCATTTGGTGTGAAGGGTCGGGGAAGCCCGACTTTCCCGGATTTAGGCCAATGGTGATGGCCGGGTTCGGGGTGATGAGGTCTGGCCAGTGCTTGTCCGGTTTTGGGTCGGCTACATTCTCGTGGTGGTTCGGGGAACGGGATTCGGCTTCAGCTAGGCCTATTGGCAGTTTCGGCAGTTGGGGTCCTGGACAGCGGATCTTGCTATGGAGTGATGGCCTTTTATCTCCTGGTGCCTTGTGCAGGGCTCGGTTATTCTGCTGGGGAAGGGCTTCGTCTTTTGCTTCGTGTTTTCGTTTTTTTTTTTGTTTAGTTTTCGTGTGTTTGTTTTCTATTTCGTGTTTAGTGTGTTGTGTGTAGTGTTTATTCTCCTGTTGGGATCTTAATTCTCCTATTGGGAGCTTGTGAATGCGTTGTGCGTGTTTCGATTAGGCTACCTTTCGGGTTGTCCTCCCATGGATTCAGCTATGTAGCTACTTTTTCCTGCTGTTACCGGTTGTTATTTGTGTGCAAATATGTGTTCTATTTATGAAATTATGGCGTATGGGCCTTTAAAAAGTCTTTCTCTTACAAAATGCAAGTTTGTAGGGCGACCCACGTAGCATGCATTCTCACGAGGTGTAATATATGTCAGTGAATTTAAGTTAATATTGTTTTGAGAATATCAATATTGACAGTTAAATTCAAATGTTTTTAATCTGTAAAATTATTTGCATGATTTTCAGGATATTCATCATGTCGTTTAATCCGTTGTCCGTCATTCTAAAAGAAAATCAACTTACTAGTCCTAATTACATTGATTGGAAGAGGAACTTAGACAGAGTGTTGACTATTGAGGGTTATAAGTTTGCCATCAATGAGGCATGCACGGCAGTGTCGGCGGCTGATGCTCCTGAGCAGAAGAAAGAGGAGTATGCTCGGTGGAAGAAGACTGATGAGATGGCGAACTGTTACATTCTGGCTTCTATGTCGAATGTTCTTCAACATCAGCATCAGTCTATGGACACTGCAGCAGATATACTGCTCAATCTCAGGAATCTGTTCGGACATCAGTCTAGGGCTGCTAGGCAAGAGGCTTTGAGTGCTATGATATATACGCGCATGGCCGAGGGCACACCCGTCAGGGACCACGCCCTCAGGGTTATGGCGCAGCTCAATGAGCTTGAGGTTATGGGAGGTTTTATTGATGGGGAAGCCCAGGTTGATATTATGCTCCAGTCTCTGCCGAAGAGCTTTGATCAGTTCCAATTGAACTACAACATGCACAAGACGCATATGACTCTTCCAGAACTGCTTGCAAAGCTTAAGTTGGCGGAAGCCTTATTCACTCAGGCTACTCAGGTGCTAGTCGCCGAGCAGGCTAGACCTTCCAGGCCTTATAAGGGCATGAAGAAAGAAGTCTGCAGGAATGGCGAAGGCACAAGATGCTCCGATTTTCCCATGACCGGCCCCTCAGGGTGTGGCAAAGAAACCGAAAGGAAGATGCTACAAGTGCAACAAGTCAGGACACTGGAAAGTCGACTGCCCTTTCCTCAAGAAAGGTAACTCTCTCGTTAATGCTGTAGAAACATGTTTAGCGGTTGTATCTACCAGAACCTGGTGTGTAGATACTGGAGCCACTGATCATGTCTGCAATTCTTTGCAGGGGTTCTAGGAAATCAAGCGGCTTAGGGGGAGAGATCACCGTCTACATGGGCAATGCTACGAAAGTGGCGGCTGTTACAGTGGGAGACGTTACTTTATCGTTTGATAGTAGTAGTTTGGTTTTGAGAAATTGCCTTTATGTTCCTAGTTTTAGAAAGAACCTTGTTTCAGTTTCTAAACTTGTTATGGATGGTTTTTCAGTTTCAATTGATGACATGGTTATTATTCGTTTTGAAAATCGTTTCATATGTTGTGGTTCATTAGTTGGCAATTTATATGTTCTCAAACTAAACTCTCCCACAGTGCAACATAATGAATTGAATAATGTCATAACTACATCTAATAAGAGGAAGGAGTCTTCGCAGATGAATCAAGCATATCTGTGGCACCTTAGACTTGGGCACATCAACCTTAGGAGGATTCAAAAGTTAGTGGCCAGTGGACATCTCGGTCCATTGGAAGAGCATTATCCAACTTGCGAATCCATCATGATGTTTCATCATAAGGGCTGATCTGACCCTATAGGTGACGAGGTGAACGCATCGTTTGCATTCTAAAAGTCAGGCGACACGGGAAATTATTATAGCTCGATGCTCCTGGGGATCGATAAGACGCTTGTCGCCAAAATTACCCAAGACCCTACATAGCTACATGCCTGAGTGTTTTTGGGTCGGCAGCGAATAGAGGAACGAGGATGTGGCTTGCACCCCCTTACCCATTTTATTTCTGGAACAAGCTATCTACTAATTTCGCTTTCTTTTCCTGTGCTAACAGGTCGGTATTTATGTTTTTAGACCGTAGCTCGAGTTCGAACCTTAGTGAGGATCTTGCTGCCAAGAACCTCATCCTACTAGGACGTCCACTTAAAGATCGGCATTATCGACCCCTCGTCGAGGAGAAGAGCCTACTCGACTATGGTTTGTGTCCCAAGATTGACAACAAATCTTTCGTCCCAGGTACCTCTTTTTAGCTCGTCTTTTAATCCACCCTTAGGTTTATCTCCACACCAAAATTTTTTTTTCTAATCCGTTACATGTAATTCGCAGTTTATTACCAACTGCTACGTCAACGCGGGTTCAACTCAGTTATGGAGGCTAATAAATCCAGGCTTGCAAACCCGAACCCTCTCAAAGCCAAAACAAAAGACATGTCGGCCAGGTTGAAGATGGCGATAGAGAGGGCGAAAAAAGCCCAGGCTGCTAGCTCGGTGGGAGCTGGGAACACTGTGCCACCTCCCACCAATGCCTCACTAGGTAGCCGGACTGGCGGTTAAGGTGGCCGACTGGTGTTTGTAGCGCCGAGCCCGGTCGCGACAGGTGGTCAACGTGGATCGGACACAAAAGAGAGGACGACAAAGCGCCAGACTCACACGGAGGAGCCGGTCGTCTCTGGCAATGAAAATGCGGCTCCACCTCCGGCGTCGCTGAACAAGAAGGGAAAGACTGCTGGGGAGGGGATTTTGGCTCTCAGGCACGAGTAGGAGACCCATATTCACCAGGTCAGGTCATCAACTTATATCCCGATTGACCCGAGGAAGAAAACCCATTTCCTCAAGGACCTATCCGCTTTCCCCGACCAGTGGTTCATTGAGGCTGAAGCGGCGGAGGGGATGAACCTGCCCAATGATTTTGGGCTGCCCGAGCAAGTGATACAAGTTGCTCTGCTTTCACTGATATCCTGGATGCCGACCGCCGAGGTTGCTATGCCCATGCTGACCACGACGCATCTGATCCAGCACTTAGTGGCGACGCTATCCCGAGCGTTTATCGAACTCGTTCACGCTGCCGCGCAAGCCCAGATGACCTCAGCTGATCTGGGGAAGCTGGATGAGCAACGTGCGCTTTGCCGAGGGCATATTCGCTTTCTAAACGACAAGGTGAAAAAGATAGAAGAGCTGGAGATAGAGCTCGTCCTCGCTCGTGGGAAGGCCATGAAGGCCAGGGAGAGGGCAGCTGAGGCAGCAAATGAGGCGACCAAGGCTACTGAAGAGCTAAGTAGGGAGAGGGCGGCTTGGGCGGAGCAGAAAGCCGAGCTAGAGAAGAAACATTCCAAGGCGATGGTTGACCTGTACGAGAGGCACATGAAGAAGATGGACCAGCTCCAACTGCAGGTTCGAGATCTTGATGCCCATCTCGACGCTCGTGCTGAGGAAGCTCGGCCACATGGAGGACTTTCCATGCCTGTACCTCTGCCCCAGCTTCTGTCGTACGTCGAAGTCGAGAAGTTGTACTCCAAGGAGATGCTCGCCGACATGGACTCGGGAGTCGGCTACAACCTCTATTGGTTTTTCCAGCGCCTCGACCATGGCATACTTTCTCACGGCAACTTCCGAACGATCGTGCGCGCCAATATCACTAAACATCAGCTTGAGGCTGATTTCGATGGGCAGGTGTGCGAGGTCGATGAGGACGAGGCTGCCTTAGTTCGTCGTCAGAAGGGGTGGTCCGATGATGACATTGTCGGTCTCGCGAACTTTGGCTCTGCTCCTTCCGATGGCTCGTGTTTGTGGAACAGGGATCGCATGACCGGCTATGAGGCTTATCCTTTGGTGGCCGAGGCGACGGATAATAAGGTCGGTCCTTCTGGGGTCGACAAGGAAGCTGATGTTGAGACCAACATCTCGACAGTTGGCCAGGGTTTAGGAGCTTCCTCGACCGTGATCTAGAGGCTCGCCCGGACGTCGTCGGCCTTTCTTCCAGCACGGCATCAAACCCTTAATGGTGTTTATTTTTGGATTTTCTAGGCCTGTGTGACTTTAATGACTGGATGTAGTCTTCAAACAATTATCTATTTAGAACTGTGTGCTCGTTTTACAACTTTCATACTGATATCGTTTCGGCTTTTACGTTTCTGCGACAGAATGTTTTGTTTTTTATTTTGATTGAATGAAATGATTTTTCTTCATTATTGTCGAGCTATATTTTTTATGTTTTCAGATGGATGTTTGCCTCGACTCGTCTTTTTTTTTTGTCTCAACTGTGTTTTTTAGTTCTTCTTTGGGGTACTGCCGGGCTCGTTTGTGAGCTCGGCTTTATCGGATTTTTCGTTCTTCTGAGTATTTTTTATCCTACTGGGTTTATTGTTTAGATTGTCTTGCATAGCTTGTATGCATTAATTACGGTAGTGATGTTTTAACTCATTGGGTTTCTTATTTGACTTTGATGATATTCTTTACACCGTCGAGCCATTTATTGAGCCTGGCTTACAAAATTGTCTTGTTACTTAATTATGGCTACTTTGTCCTGACCGGGTTGCTTGTTGAGCCTGGCTTGTGCAGTTTCTTATCATTTAATCACATTGGCTTCTTTGGCTTGACCAAGTTTCTTATCGAACATGGTGGCTTCTTGGCCTGACCGGGCTACCTGTTGAGCCCGGCTTGTGTAGTTTCTGAATTAGCACTTAATCACGTTGGCTTCTTTGGCTTGACCAAGTTTCTTATCGAACTCTGTGGCTTCATGGCCTGACTGGGCTGCCAATTAAGCCCGAGTTGTACAATTTCTTTGTACTTAATTATATTAATTACGCAACTCGCGACTCGATCCTAACTTAAACATCCTATCCACTAAGGGTAAAAGTAAAGCAACAAACATTCTTCATACAATTCATTACAAACGAGTTACAAAACGTGAAATCCTAGACGTATTGGTAGAACTTCTTGAGAAATGTCGTGTTCCATGGGTACATATGCAGGGTGCCATCCAGGTGTTCAAGTCGGTAGGCCCCATGTCGGAGGACTTCGCTAATTTTGTAGGGGCCTTCCCACTTCGGCTTGAGGGGTTTGGCCCGTAACTCTCTTCAAGACTAAATCGCCGACCTGATAAGAGCGTGGTTTCACTTGAGAATTGATGTATCTCTCGCTTCGCCTCTTGTATGCAGCATTTCTCAACTCGGTTTGTGACCGATGCTCATCAATCAGGTCGTGGTTGACACTTAGAGATGCAAAGTTCGATCTCTCTTTGAAGTTGGTTACTCGGTAGGTTGGGGAGCGAGCTTGACAGGAATCATTGCTTGGGATCGTATGCGAGGGAGAACGGCGTTTCCCCGGTTGACGATCTCGCCGTGGTCCGATAGGATAAGACACGCTTGGGAGTTCGTTAAGCCATACTCCATTAGCTGCCTCGAGTCGGACTATAAGTCCTTGTTTGATTATTTTGTTTACGGCTTCGACCTGGCTGTTTGATTGTGGGTGATAAGGGGTAGAAAAGAAATTGATGTCGTGTTCTTCGCAGAATGCCCCTAGTCTTTTTCCCTCAAATTGTTTTCCGTTGTCTGTGATAATGGAATTCGGCACTCAAAACCGGCATATTATAGACTTCCATAGAATGTCGATCATCATTTGTTCGGTTATAGTGGCTAGTGGTTCGGCTTCTGCCCATTTGGTGAAGTAGTCAAAGGCGACGACTGTGAACTTCATTCCTCTCTTCCCGGCTGGTAGGGGGTTGATCAGGTCCATCCCTCATTTTGCGAAAGACCATGGACTAAAATTTCATTTAAGAGGTTGTGAGGGTTGAATGATGTTCGATGGGAAGGTTTAACATTTTGGCATTTTCTGGCCAACTCTAAGGCTTTTTTCTTTAAGCTCGGCCAATATTATCCTTGCCTCAATACCTTGTGCACAAGAGCGTAACCGCCAGAGTGGCTGCCGCACAGGCCTTCATGGATCTCTTTAGCACATATTCGGCGTTTTTTCCGCCCACACATTTCAGTAAAGGTACCGAGTAACCTCATTTAAATAGTTCTCCAGCCACGATCGTAAACCGAGCTACCCGCGGGCGAAGCTGTCTGGCCTCCTTTAGGTCAGACGACAGTGCACTGGTTTCAAGGTACGATCTGACCGGCTCCATTCAGGTTGGGTTTCCGCCATTTTTTGTTGGCCCTACACACGACAAAGAAGTGTCGGTCATGGACAGCTGGTTTTTATGTCCGACCTGGATGTACTCGACACTCTCCACCCCCGCGCTCGATGTGAGCCGGGCTAATGCGTCCGCCTGGACATTCTCTGATATCGACACATGTTCCATTTGGGTTCGGAATTCAGCCATCTTTTTCTTGACGAGGCCGAGGTATGGGACGAGTCTGTGTTTTTTCACCTTGTATTCTCCCGAAATTTGCTTGACCATCAGCATCGAGTCCAACTATATGATCATGTCGGTTAACCTCATAGCTTCTGCTAAGGCCAGCCTGAACAACAATAACTCGTATTCGGCTTCGTTGTTCGTTTCCAAGAAGAGGTACTGGATTGAGTGACAAAATAGCTTCTTTTGGGGATCCACGGGGACAACCCCTCCGCCCACTCTTCCGGCGTTTGAGAATCCATCCACGTACATCACCTAGGGTTCTTCATTCTTCGTCTCCTCGACTCCCAGCGTGAATTCGGTAATGAAATTCGATTGTACCTGCCCCTTCATGTTGTGCGGGGCTGGTAGTTGATGTCGTATTCCCCCAGCTCAATTGCCCTTTTCACCATATGACCTGAAGTATCAAGTCGGTGCAGGATTTACCGTAATGGATAGGCCGTGAGGATGGTTATTGAGTATTCCATAAAGTATGGTCTCAGCTTCTAGGCTGCGATTTTGAGGGCGGAGGCTAGCATTTCCATCGGGGCGTATCGCAGCTCAGCGTCGTGCAATGCCTTGCTTATGCAATAGACATGATATTGTCACGAGGCCTCTTCCTCTATGAAGGAGGAACTTACGGCAACATTCATCACCCCTAGGTATAAGTATTTCTCTAGGTCGGGACTTCTGCATCGTTGGGGCCCGACTGAGGACGTCCTTGGCGCTTTCTTATGCTTTTTGGCACTCGGGGATCCATGGGATATGATGATTTTTCTTGATTGACTCGAAGAACGGCTTGCACCTATCAGTTGACTTGGAAATGAATCAGCTTAGGGCGGCATGTTTCCCCGTAAGACTTTGGACTCGTTTGATCGATGTAGTCGGTTGAAAATCTTGTATCACTTTAATCTTTTCGGGATTTGCCTCGATGCCGTGCTGGCTTACAATACAGCCTAGGAACTTACCCGAGCCAACCCTGAAAGTACACTTTTTTGGATTTAATTTCATCGAATAATCACGCAAAATGGAAAACATTTTATTAAGGTCGTTAACATGATCGGATGGGTACACGGATTTGACAAACATATCATCGACATAAACCTCCATGATAACACCTATTAAACTAGCACACATTTTATTAACTAAACGTTGCTAGGTGGCCCCGACATTTTTTAATCTGAATGGCACCATTTTATAACAATAAAGCCTACGCGTCGAGTAAAATGCAGTGTGTTCCTCGTCGTCCGGGTGTATGGGGATCTGATTGTATCCCGAGTATGTGTCCATGAAGCTCATCAGCTCATGACCCGATGTGGCGTTGACCATATAGTCGATGTGAGGCAGCAAGTAGCTATCTTTTGGGCAAGCTTTGTTAAGGTTGGAAAAGTCAATGCATAGTTGTCATGCCACGCTGCTCTTTTGTACAAGTACCGGGTTCGCTACCCAGGTCGGGTATCTAATCTCTATGATGTATTCATTGTCTTCAACTTGATCACTTCTTCTTTGAGGGCTTGCTGTCGTTTATGGCCGAACTTCCTTCTTTTTTGGGTGACCGGTCTGACCGTCAGGTCGACCTTCAGCTTGTGGCAGGCGACCCGAGGGTCAATGCCGATCATGTTCTCATGCGTCCAGGCGAATACGTCATCGTTTTTGCAGAGAAACTGCATAAGCTCGGCTTTGATCGACCCCGGTAACTTGCTCCCGATTCTCAGTTGTTTTTGGCATGTTTCTTCATCGGTTAAAATAACCTCGACTTGGTCCATTCGTTCAGCTCGTTTGGTTCCCCTTTTCTCCTCATATTGCGCTTGGGGGTCGAGCTCATCTTCCTCTTTGATCAGCTCTTTCCCATGTCGTCGCCCTCTGTTCATTGTAAGGTCGACATCGAACTCCTCCTCTGTCGGGCTGGCCCCGCTTTCGACTCAGGAAAGGGGACCTGTCTGGTCAACCAGCATGCGGCCATCCCACGAATCCTGTGTCACCAACTCCACGTCTATGTTCATCTGGTCAGAATCATCTGTTCCCTCTGCTTCAGTTTCAGCCACCTTGTGTTCGACCTCCTTCAACTTCTCCCTCACAGTCTGCCTTGTTTATATTGGTTCGAAGAATGGCCAAAACGCACTCCCATGCCTCGCGCTGATCTCCTCTGTGGACCCCCTCCCCATCGGGGATGGGAAACTTGAGTGAATAATGGAAAATGAAGGTCGCCGCTTGCAATTTATAGAGTGATGTCCTGCCTAAGATGGCGTTATACTCGCTCTGACAGTCCACAATCTTGAATGTCTCCCTAATGGTCCACGTGGGCTGCCTGGATTCTCCAAACTTTATGGGCAGGATGATCTGTGCAACGGGAATGGTGGTCTTTCCTCCGAAGCCTTCGATCTTATCTCGGCATGGCTGTACCTTTTTGCGTCGATGCCCATTTTTTGGAAAGTGTCAAAGTAAAGAATACTCGCATAGGCCCCGGTGTCAACCAAGATCTGATGCACTTTAATGCCCAATATGGGAACCTTTACGACTAGTGCGTCGGAGTGGGGATGGTCGAATAGGAATGCGTCCTCGTCGTCAAAGGAGAAAAGTTCAGAGTTGATGAGGGCGCAGGTCTGCTACTGGCATTCTGTACCTGTTTGTCTCTCGTGGTAAGCTCGGTAGGCATAGGCTTTAGTCTGCCTTCTGGACGGGATTGGGTCCCCCCAGCTTGTGTTGATACGCCGAGCTGGGTATGGAGATTCATCTTCTTCGTGATGGGGGGACCGATCTCGTTTTTGTGCTCTTGAGGTGTCAGCCTCCTCTTGATGGACCGGGTGGAAGGTCAGGATCTCTTGGCCTCCATTCGCTGGTGGTCTCTTCCAATGGTGGTGGACATCTTCATCATCACTGTCGGGGCCGTCCGCGAATCGGCCCCTCTTTCCTTTGTCACTATTGCGTGTAAACTTGCGCATTTGTGGCTCGTCGATCAGTTTGAGCAATGCCGAGAGTAGATTTCTACATTGGTCGGTATTGTGACCGTGCCCCTTGTGATAGGCGCAATATCTTGATTTGTCAAGTCGACTCTCGTCTATGAAGATCGGCTTTGGGTCGAGTATCAACCCCTTATTCTCAATCTCCTCGTAGATAGCAGTCACTCCAACGTAGTAGATGCCTTGATAATTCTCATTCATCTCCTCGGTCTTTTGCTTTCACAAGGCACAAATCTCGGCCATGTTCGTGACCGACTTTCCCGATCTTTTCTTCCTTCACCTTCCCCTTCGAGGGGGAGATCTCGAACGTAGGTATGGCCATCGACTCCTAGGCCATGATGGGTTGTTGGGCTCTCACAAGGAACTCTTGGTAAGTGTTGGGCTTGTTTTGGCATAAGGACCATTTGAACAACGTTTTTGGTCTCAGGTCGGCCTATGCTGACACCAGCAGGGTTTCGAGGTGGCATTGCTCCATGTTTTAAACGCGTTCATTAAAGCGCGCGATGTAATCCTTCAGGCTCTCCTCGGCCCTTGGACGATATTGGTAATTGACTGTTTCGGGGTGAGGTTCACCTGTGAGCCGATGAAGTATGATCTGAACGCATACCTGAGTTGCCCCCAAGTGGAGATGGAGTTGTGATAAGGTGAGTGATACCATCTTTGGGCTTTCTACCCCAGAGGGAGGGAGAAAATCCTGCACTTTAGGGCTTCTGTCGCGCCGTGCAGATCCATCTAGAATGTATATAAGCCGATGTACGAGTAGGGATCTGAACTCTCGTCGTACAGTCCGATTTGGGGACTTTGACTTTTTCGGACAACGCCTTATGTAAAATGTCTGGAGATAGAGACGAGGCGTTGTCGAAGACCCGGGAGCTCGACATCTGATACATGGGAAGTGACGGTCCTCCGTGAGGCATGGGCCGAGCCTACAGCTCGACGATTTTTCATTTAAGGACCGCGACTTCGTCAGAGGCCCACCCGATTGTTTTTTCTCGTTCAGTGACCTCTCTCATGTCACGATTTTTCCTGGCTCTTCTCGCCCAGGCGTTGGTAGCGGATTTGCGAGCATTCGCATTTGGTGCCGACCAGCTGTCGCCAGTCTGTTCGGTCAATGCCGGGCCGGCACCCTTCTCTCGGCGAAGTTAAGCATCGTGATTTGGGGATTGGGCTGTTGTTTTGGACCGAGCTGCTCCTTTTCCTTTTCCTCCGGCCTCTTTCTGGGAAGTTTACAACAATGGGTTCGCCGGATCCTCAGTTGCGGCGGCGGTAGTTGCTCCGGCAGCGTGATTGGCCAAAGCTTTGGCAAAAGTGCCTTCAAGGACTTTAATAACATCGCTGTGTTGCATCACCGACGCGAAAGTTGGAATTTGCGGGGCCATACTATGTGGTTCCAGTTGGCGGCGACGCGATGTCTCCTCCCCGTCGGGTGGCATGTTCGGCCTTCAGATTGATGTGTTGACTCGTTTTGGCTGGAAGAAGTCATTTTCAATGGATTTTTATGAGAAGAGTGAAGAAAAAGGAAAAGTTCAAGGTGAAATTCCACAATGTCGAAAAATTGACACCAAGAAAATTATGGTGCCCTTTCTCTAGCGCCAAACTGTTGACGATCGAAATCAGTCAACGGTTAATAAAAGTTTATGAAGTGGTTAAACGAGTAAAGAAACATGAAATTGCGAAATAAGTGAGATTTGTTGCTTAATTACGAGGTCGAACTTTTATATAGAGGTCGGCACTTTTAGTGCACTTGGAATAATCAAGGAAGTTTGTTACAGTATTGAGGGAGTAAATGTAGAGAGAGAAATATTTTGTAGAGGAATCAACAACCTTAATAAATGAGGGTGAAATTCTATTTATAGTAACTTTAATCTGGTACTGTTCGGGTACTGTTCATCATGTCTCGTCGCACAGTGACTCGGGGTGACAGGTCGGTGCTGCTCTGACGAACACTAAATGTGATCTGAGGTTTTTCCAATAATTACCTGCCAGACATTAAATGCACACATGTGAGGCATTTAATGTTGTCAGGCCGCCCTATCGGTTTAGATTCCTTAGGGTGGCTAACTAGGATATCATGTCCCATCGGTAATCATTACTTGACAAGTGAAAATATTGTATCATTTCTAGGCCCCTTACCCTTACAGAGTGGTCGATCTTGCCAGAACTTTCAGGTCGAACTATTGTCGTCACTTCATCTTCTAGCCTCCGGGGCTATTGTTCTATCAAGCGTTATTTGAGATCGCCGTCTGCCCTCGACCCGCGAGAGTGTCGTCCTTGAAGACCATTCTCCACATCATTCTTGTCAATTTTGTTCCTCGGTTAGCTTGGCCACCCGAGATAATTCGAGGGCTAGTCCGAATATTGAGGTCATATTCGCCCGGTTCTTTACCCTCAAATCGTTAATCTCCAATGGTTCAACTCGGATATCAATAATTTGTATTCATGTTTTCAGTCATTATGTTGAATAGAGTGCATGGTATTCCCACGGTTAGCTTCTTGTTTTCTCACCCCCATTATCTTTCCTTTTTCAGGTTGAGTTGGTGGTCGTGGCAATGGACGGACGAGTGGGGTCATTAGGATTGCTCTTATGAACTGTTTATCTGCTTCCGCTTATTGTTATCATGTTTTATCACAATGATTTGATTATAAACTTGAATTGTTTGACATGACTTGATATTGGTTATTGATTTTGTTATTATGATATTATATCGAGACTTGTTGATGAATATGCGATATTATGTCTTATTGGAACATATGTCTATGTGTTTTCTTGGGATGGTTTATTCCAAAAGGCTTAAGTTGATACTTAAGCATATAAATTGTGTTTTGATTGAGGAATGCCCGTTAATTGATTTTAATTTGAAAAAAATGATTTTCGAAAAATTTACTCTGATAGGTGAAAAATATGATATTTTTCCTTTTATTACAACGGGGCTTTAAGAAACATTCAATATAATAACAAATAAGATAACATTGACATGTAACATCATGAACTAAGCCTCGCTTACCCCAACAGAATGGTATTACCGAAAAAGTCGGGGTTCTAGTCTTTTCTTCTGACAAATGGTACTGCCCAAAAGTCAGAAGTCCTACCCTCATGTTTTTCTGACAGATGGTACAACCCAAAGGTCGAAAATCTAGTCCATAATTAAACAAGCAACAGATCTCAACCATAGTATAAGCAATTATAAGGAATGTAAAACGTAGTATAGAAATCCCCACCTCGTAACGTAGTTGAATTTGTTCATGAAGAAAAGATCTCTAAACAATTAAGGGATCGACTCCTCGAAAATCTACATTACGGACGATTGGATTTTGATTATTAGAAAGTGAAACTTTTGGTTTTAACAAATTCTAGCTCTTTGAGAAAATCAATTAATCCGCTCAATCAATTGGTTTTCTCCTCTACATTCCTAAAACTTCTCTTGAGCTCTTCTTAGAGCTTAATTCGTTTAAAGTCTTAGAAAATATTAAAATCTTTAGCCTGCTTTAGACTATAATTTACAACAATAATTAAACTCGCCCAAAACTATCTTAACCTTGATCCTCAATTAGCTAAAGTTCGAAAATAGGAAAAAGGCTCAAATGGACATGGCTTGGACTGCTCATGGCTCGGTCGGGTTAGGGCTCGGATTGGTCTGGCCGCTGATGGATCATGCGGGTGGTAGGTGTGCACTCGGGCGCTGTTGGGAGCAGCTGTGCAGGGCGGCTACTGGCATGCAGGAACTTGTCTGGGGGCGTCAAGGTCGCTGACAGGTCGTTGGGAGTAGCTGTGCATGGCTTGGACTGCAATTCGTGCGCGAGTCGTCTCGACATTGGTCGGTTGCGTGCGTGCTGCTACGGGCTGCCTGTGAGGCCGGCTGCTGGCGGCCTCTGGCGAGGTTTTCCGACCATTCCTCTGGGGTTTCGGCTAGGTGTTTTAGAGGCTAAAACTTCGGGTTCTAAACATGGTTCTAAAGCTCTTGGTCCCCTTTCTATAGCTCTCTAAAAATTCTAGGTTGTAGACAAAATCAAGGCATTCTAAACCAAACAACTACTCTTGATTTTTAAACCTCGAAGTATACAAATTATTATCAAAATAATTAGCCTCTAATCCCAATTAAAAATTGTACAAACCAAGGTAAAAAACTCAAGCACAAACCTAGGGATTTTTCTCTTCTCTTTCTCAAAATTCTAAAGCAATAAAACTTGATATAACTTTCGATTTTCCTAAGCCTTAAGCAAGCATAAACAACTTAATTTTCCAAATTTTAAAATGTTTTCTAACCGCTTTGAAAAACAACTCGACCAAGATCAAACTTGATTCTTTTTCTTGATTTTCTTGAACTCTTTAAACCTCATTAATCCTTAATTCTTCTAGATATCAAACACATAATCTCATCCCTAAAATTGAAAAAAAAAAGTGTTGGTTTACCGTGATCAGGAAAAAGAGAAAAATAATGGCTTGAACAAGGGATCAGAAACTTTGGCTATGGCTCTCAGCTGGGGGGGCTGCTCACGCATGCACGCATCTCACGACGTCTGCTGGTTGGCACTAGTGACGATGGACTGTGGCTTGACCTCGGCGAGCACTGAATGAGGGCGTGGTTGCTGCTGCGACTTGCTTCCAGGCGGCGGCGTGCGACTGTGGTAGACGGATATGCTGCTATTTGCCCAGGTGTCTGCGGCTGCCGGGAAAGGCTCAGCCGAGTGGAAGGGGTGTTCGGGTATTTACGAGAAGGCTCGGGAAATTTTTGCGTGGGGAGAAAAATAAAAATTTGATGGTCTTGATCTCTCACATATATATAAGGGTCTTGGTGATAAGGGCTAAGGGAGATTGAAAAGGAATAGGATTTTCTCTCTTTTCTAGATCAAACTTTGTAATCAATACAAGAACACTTTCTCCTCCCTTTCTCTTAAATTTCTCACGGCTAAAACATAAAAGGAGCCGAAATTTTGTGCCATTAATACCTTAGAAAAATTCTCCTTCTCCCTCTTGCTTAGAACTTTAATTTACTAATCAAAATTATTAATTTAAGAAATTTAATTAGGAAAAATTAAATAGATGGGGACATCTACTTGATTTCATTTATTTAACAAAATTAAATGGACGAGGACATCTTTTTTTTTTTCTCAATTAATTTTCATAAGTCAAAACCAAATTCATGATGAACAAAATTAATAGTCAATCTCCATTTAGCCATGCAATAAATCCAGGGACCCCGTGTGGAGTTTATAGATAAATCGCATTCTAAGTGAATCTCATTTCTCGATTCTGAGGTCATCCAAATTGATTACACGTCCCCCGTGGGGAGGCCCGTGCGATCTCTTAAGATTCCCTCTAACCGTCTAATTTTAGAAAATTGTCTTGGTAATTTCCTACAATTAAATTTAGCAATGTCACCCGTGGGGAAGCACATTACCGCAATTAATTGATTTACCTACAAATTAGAAATGGAGGCCTTAGGAATTTTACAATTAACATTAATTTAAAATCTCTTCTCAAACTTAGTATAATTTAATGAGGATTTTTAACTATTTATGCAATTCCAAATTAATCTACATTAATGCAATAATTAATTGACATGCATATTAATTCATGCAATTCTAAATAATCTATGTCAATGCAACAATTAATTAACATGTACAATAATTTATGCAATTCTAAATTAATCCATGTCGGTGCAATAATTAATTACATGAATAATTTATTGACACAATTCTAAATTAATCCTATGCATTATATAATTATTTAACATGCATAATTAATCTTGCAATACTAAATTAATCCCATGCAAGAACTTAATTAATTAACATGCATAAATAATAACTAATGGCATAATGAATTTAAATAAATCCACTATTGTGGCCATTAAATATTGAGTCTCCTTAAACAAGGAAACTGTGACAGTTCTTTCTCTGTTCAACTAGAACTCCTTTAGCAGTAGAATCCTGGTTGATATTGTACTGCTTGGTCATCAAGGCAAAAAACCTCCACCACCAGCCGCCGCCTGCCACCGCCGCCGCCGGCTTGGCCGAATAAACGCGCTGATTTTTTTTTTCTTCGAGGCTCGTTGATCTCTTGTGATCTGCCGGTCATCAACACACGATCACATTACGAAAAATATAATTTACAAAATTACATAATTCGATCCTAGATCCAGCGAATGGATGTACATGTTTTCTAAACAAATAATTAAAACTATTCAGTCAACACCCGGACGAATAATTATTACAAACACTCATCCATCAATTTCCTCGACATGTCTGAGGCCTTAAAAACAAATTTAAAACCATACATCACATTCAACAACATTTATCAAACACATAATCGGCCATAATAGTGGATTAACTATTTTCCTGCAAAACCGAGTTATGCAAATATAATCCAATATATGGCTTCGTTTGAAATATCTTGTCAAATAAAGCCGCAAAAATTTGAACTTTGTACAAAACGAATTAACCAAGTGCTCTGATACCACTTGTTGGGATCTATGATGATCTCGTTATATACAAGTCACGAATTCAATAGTAAACGTAAACCTATGCTCATCGGATCTAAAGGTTTGACGTAGAGAACATACGGCTTAAAATTTATGTAGATCTGGTTGACCACGAACGGTTGACCTCAAATCACGTCTTGGGTTGCACGAACAAGATCAGATCAAAACTGGATCAAACGGGTGCAAACAAATGAAGACGAATCTTGCAGTCAGGCAGCTTCCGGCGGCGTGTGAGGGCGCGTGCGGTGGCAGTCTCGGCAGCGATGGAAAGATCTCGTTGAGACGGTCGTCTGGGTATGCTGCACTCCTCAATAAGACCTCCGGTTAGTTCTGTATGATAAAATATATTTCGTCCCAGTTTACCTACATATCTTCTACTGTATTACTCAATACACCCTTCTTCAACTTGTATCGGTGGAGCAACAAGAAGAAGGTAAAGCTCGAATAAGATCTAGAGAGAGAGAGAGGCGTGGGGCGTGTGTTTGTATTATGACAGATGTCTTCTCTTCTCATGAGCATAATGATGTATATATAGAGCTACAGTAGGGACCCTTAGAAGATTAGGAAAAGGGCTCCTTAATTATTTAGACTAACTGTGGGCCAAGTCTACTCCTCTAATTAATTAAATAATATTAATGGGTCACCAACATTATATTATTGCACTCTATTTTCCTAGCCCAAATTACATTTGAGACTCCAATAATAATTACTTGATTTATCTCCCCACGTTTAAGATATAATGTCCATTAATTAATTCCATTACTGACAATCAAGAATTAATTAATTTATTATTATTTCACCGAATCTAGCGCTCGTTCATCGCATTCTTATTATGCCGGAACTTAATCAACCTGCAGGGTTTAGCATAACAATCCTTCATGAACTAACTCCGAGGACATCATCAAACTAACGCACATGGTGACCGTAAATATTCTAACAGCACATCCTATATATAATAATATTACCCAAAACAGTAGGAATATTGATTCAGTGAACTGAACCTTACCCAAGTGAATCAAAGTAATATATACTATATATATCTGCCTGTTTAATATATTACGAGTTAAGAGAACGCAGTAATTAACCGAGACTTATTTCATTTACGACGATCAGTATAAAATGAACTTCTCCTCTTCGGGATCTCGTTCAATACATAAATGTACTAGTGCAACTAATCAGTCAAGACAAACTATACAGTTGACACTACAACCATTCGGATGGGGTGTTCATGTCCATCTAGGTTGTTAACAACTATTCTTGTTCGCAAGTAACTGATAGAGTGATCTTCGGTTTGCCCGATGACTACCCACTCCATCTAAGTGCAGAACAACAGAACGTAGAACTTGTTTATTCTAACATGATTCTAATTCATAAAGGGCAAACGTTTAATAACATGCAAAGGCAAGCTTTCAGTATATAATACTAACACGGTACGAGTTGAAGAGGTGTAAGAGATATACACAGTAGAAGATCCTGAAGGTAATCGAGATATCATGATCATCTACCGGGGCTGATGAACCTCGACCCGAAGGCCGAATCTGCTGACCCCAGCCTGCTGGATGACCGCCGCGACGAGCCGAAGCACCGCCGCGACCAGCCACTCCGCGCGACACTACCGACGGCCAGCCGATCGCATGCCAACCCAATGCTGGCCGATCCCCGTCATCCGTTCGTGATCCCGGCGATCCTCTGACGTGCTGTTCCCGGTCAACCCGAATCAGTCAGATTTAGAAATTTTAGGCCGTAAGTTTTCTACGTCAAACCTTCAGATCCGCTGCGCATATTGCTATTGAATTCGTAACTTGTACATAATGAGATCCTCATAGATCGCAACAGCCCAATCCGAACTGGCCTGGATGACGGGTACGTCATCACACGGTCCCATGTAGAACCGGCCCAAGCCCAACTGGGCTGGGTGACGGCCATGTCATCGCACGGTTCCACGTAGAATCGGCGCTGATACCATGTAAGAAATGGGGAAGGAACGGGTGCGGTCCCACGCACGTGAAACCCATCATAACAGGGTGAGCCAGATGAACTCCAAGTAAGGTTCCATCCCAAAACCAATTGGTGAAAGGAGAAGTAGTGTAACGCCCCACTTTGATTTTTAAAGAAAATCCATGGCTTTTCCCAAAATCACAATAAAATTTTCGAAATTCATTTTTCGAATCATAAACATTTTGGCGTTACTCATTCACTTCAAAACACAGTTCAAGTCATGTCTGAACTACGGGGATTCATTACCCAGATTTTCAATGGTTTTCATTAACCATAATCTCAACAGCATAAGCAATAAACATTATGATATCCTTCGAACCACATAATCATGAATATCCACGAAAAGCTTCAACATAAACCAATCCTACATGTTCTCAAGGTCAAACCAACCAACATGTTAAAATAATCCAACATAGGTTCATAATTGCGGAAGCAAATAATAAACGTAAATAAATAAACCAGACCACCCACTCACCTTGTCTCGTCACCTACCAACTGCTTAACCTGCATCCGTGAAGAGCAGGTGGGAGTGAGCATAAAATGAAAATATGCTCACCTCTATGCAAATGCACATTTTATGATATGTTAAATAGGCATGGTCGCAGCATGAACATGAACAATATCATACATGTCCCATCTCCTACAATATCACATCAAAATAACATACTTCTGTGTACACATCTTTCATTAGTCGCGGAAAGAGGATTCATTACCCTAACGGCGAGAGTACATGCCACGCAACGGGCACGGCCTTTCATTAGGTCTTAAGGAGACTTGCCTCGCACGGGAAACCGTATTACATCGACGGGACAATCGTACCGACGTCCGTAACATCTCACATCGATAGGCTACATGTTCACATGCATACATAGATCATACCAATTTCAACACATTTAAAACACAAATGCATAGACATTTTAGAATAACTAACCCACCTGGATTCCGGATTAATAAAAGCAAAAACAGAAGGGATGTAGGTCGAGGCTTGACTCCTCAAACACCTACATTAAGTCAAGATACTACAATCAACATTTATCTTGACTTTGAACGGAAAACACAAATCATACTTAGTCGAACTTGATTCGACTAAGTTGTTCGTAAAGTCCTGTGGACATTAGAACTCTTGGACTTAGACTCGACCAACCAAACATGGGAGTTCACACAAATTCACATAAAGGTAATCCAAACAAGTCTTAAGAAATAACATGCGAGCCGGTTCTCATATTTAAACGCAATAAACTACATATTAAAATAATTGCCGAGAGAATCACATATTCAAGATGGTCCAGCAACCCAACGAGTTAGGCTCTGAAATTTTAACAAAAAATTCATCTCACTAGACTTAGTCAAAACACCAAATTTCAGCCCCAAACTCAAAACACATGATTTTATAAAATTCAAACAAGTTTACAGCAAAAACAAGCATAAATTCACAACATGACCTAATGAACGAATCATGACTTGAAATTTATACACGAGCAGCTGCAGCATGTGAACAACAACATATAAAAATTCCAACTATTAACATTAAACATGCGAATTATAAAAATTAAAACAAGATTCTGCAGAATTTAAATTTTCATCAAAACCGAACAAAAAATGAACCCAAATAAACCTGATCTATTTACATCCTGAAACACATCAAAAAATAAGCCCAAACACCAAAATTCAGCAATTTACAACATCAAGTCGATTTATTATATTTAAATCATGGTTCTGCAGAATACATTAAAAAAATTTAACCCTAGCAAACAAAGTCCAAAAATCATGTAAATTTTACACAACATCTTAATAT
Source organism: Striga asiatica (assembly GCA_008636005.1). Classification (NCBI taxonomy): domain Eukaryota; kingdom Viridiplantae; phylum Streptophyta; class Magnoliopsida; order Lamiales; family Orobanchaceae; genus Striga; species Striga asiatica. Next base: position 111,136 of record BKCP01000780.1, on the reverse strand, counting down.
GCCAGAAAGACAACATACTAAAAATTTAGCCATTTTGGAGCACAAATAGATTTCATATGCAATTTACAACATTCTGCCCAAAAATCAAAACAATTAATTAAAATAGCTACAGCTAGTATTTAAATCTGAAATTTTTACACGACATGTATAATCATCAGAGGACTTCTCACAAAAAACTTCACATTAATTGGAGCAGCATACTATACATCACGAATTTTACAAATTCCGGTAGCAATATAGATTTCAAAAATTCATATCTCCCAATATACAATTCAATTTGACACAAGGTCAAAACTATTGTGTCAAGGACAATCCTAAGTTCCAAAATTAAGCCAACATTTACATATCAATATTAACAAAGATCATACACATGTATAACACACATCATGAATAAATTGTAAGGGCTAAGGTTAAAGCCTCGGTACCATTCTCGGGAATACGTTTGAAAAACGAGACGAAGGAAGCGCTCGGCGGCTACGCGCGGGTCGTGAAGGGGCTGTAGCGGAGATGGCGACTCGAGGGCAACTGAAGCGGGTCTGCGCGGCGTTAGGCTTGTTGCTGGGGTCGTCGTTCATTCGCTGGTTCACGGTGAGGGTTCGCGAGTAGGCGGCGATCGGAGTTGCAGGCTCGGAGAGAAGAGAGCTCGCTGGAGATGATGGCCGGGGTCGGGGATGGCTCTGCTCGCGGAGGATGAGGGCTGCGACGGCGGAGAGCGGCTTGCCGCTGGGTTACTTTCGTGAAATAGGGGGTGTTGAAGGCCTCGCGGCGGTTGCAGCGCGGAGAGGAGTCGTCGGGGTCGTGCGCGCAGTGGCTGCTGGCGGTCTGAGATGGAAGGACGCCGGAAGTAGCAGAGGGCTTCTCCTCGCGATGAGTAGATGCTCGGCTTCTGGCGATGATGACCGGACTATGGGGAGGGTTTAACGAGAGTGAGAGATGGTGAGAGGGATCGAGAGTTTTTCTCTTCTGTCTGCCGAGAACGAAAACGAGAGAGATTGAGAGATAGGGAAAAAGACTGCGGGGCGTGCAATATAGGTCGGTCCTTAAGGTTCATGGGCCGAGAATATAAGGGCTTTTACGAGCCGATAATACTTGAACAAAACGGGCCTGAATATTTAGCTCTTTTAGGCTGAAAAAAATANAATAATAATAATAATAATAATAATAATAATAATAATAATAATAATAATAATAATAATAATATCAATAAATAATAATAATAATAATAATAAATAATCCCAAGTAATTCATAAATAAACGGGGCATTACAGTCTACCCACCTTACAAAGAATTCTGTCCTCGGAATTCGTAAAACAAAACACGACATGATACTAACGAGAATAAGAGGAGACAATATCAACACATGAAATTTGCGTACCTACTCCGAATTTTAGTTTCCCTCTCCCAAGTCGCCTTGCCTTGACAACCCCCACTGGACTTGACGAGTACCACTCCCGGCCTTTTCCTAATGGAGCCTCTGTTCCAATAGGTCACCGGTACCTCCATACAGGTAGGGTTCTGCCTATCATGTAGCTCGTCACAGTTCACACGTACCCCGAGATCATGCACACGTTTCCTCCATAATGAGGCACAGAACGTGTCATGCATCCTCGCGAGCTCCGGTGGTGGAGTCAACCATCAGGTTAAATCTTTGACTTGGTTGAGAATCTTACTAGGACTGTGTACGCGTGGCAGTAACCAGAACAACGGCATACTCCACCTCTATACGTACCAGCCACCTCGCATGGTACCATTAGGGTTGTCGCTAGATAACCATCGTTACCAACGTATCTCCCCATGGTAAGGAATTTCTCACACCCTAATCTTCTATTAATACACAAGACTGTAACTGGTCCTTTCGTGTCTTGATAGCATGCTCTGACAGACTACCCATATAGGGTTGATTCGTAACGTTGAGCTTCAGTCCCGTGCCCAGGTCACGCTTGAAAACTCGATTAATACAAAGACATGATTCGTGCGTCCTTATAAAACAGGCTGCTACGGTATCCCATACTAACGGCTAACAATCATCAGAAACACTATACCCTCAATACCGGTACCTTCAGAACACACGGCCCTGTTCGATACCGTTGACAATGCCTCAATCCCTGCCGACACGAGTAACACCTCGATTTAGGAAGTATTGACTAGATGTTCGAAAACAATCTCCTATTGCAGAATCGGTGTAACGATTAGGGATGCTCGATATCCCATACTAACGATCTAACCCAAATATCCTCTCACTCTTCATAGGTCTCAATCCCTACGAAGTATATGTAGTCTCCAACCGAGACTCGAGACACTGTCCAAAAACGACGCGGGACCTATATCTCGCCATCTTGAGAGAATCTCGCATGAGGCAGAGGATAGATAATCGACAATCCTCACGTATCGAGAGTCGTTGATTAGGGATTTCATACAACGGTTCGGTGGATCTTGGAGTCCTCTGTTAATGGTTTAGGAGAAACGGTTTGAAAGGTCAACATACTATCTGACAAGGAATATTGGTTTACTGACCCAAAAGAACATAGTCGGTTCGGACTTTAAGGCACTGTCACCCGAGAGATGACACACATACTGGCGCTGCATAAGCGGGGCGTTGGGACGCGTGCATGCACTTGTTCGGAGACCAGCTGCAAGGTCAAGGTTTGGCCGTACACATTGGCCTGGGGAGTTCCTGCATTCGGTGATGGCGGCAGCAGCTCTCGTGAGAGTCAACGGTCGGCCACTGCAGTTGGCCTGACGTCTCTCAGCACGGGCGTGCAGGCTCGGCCACCACTTCGCGTGGCTACACCCATCTAGGTTCGGCGTTCAGTTTAAGGTACATACCAAAAATTTTAATTTTTGGGTTCATAGTTTCCTAAGTACTCAGATAGGAAAGAGGGTTTTTCTACAAGGCTTCCAAAACTACTAAAGTTTGGGTTTAACAACAATTTCCCAAAGGAATCGGACATTGGCATCACTGCCAAGAATAATCCTACCCCGGCGGTCATCTCCGAACATTAGAATTGCTAGCTCGCTTGACCCTTCCAACTAAGAGTGTCGGCCGTCACGACAGCTTTTACTCAGGTAGCTAATCGTGCCGGCGGTCCTAAACGAGTTCAACCACATATATAGCTTATAGCTTCCACACATCGAGATCTTAGCGTAAAGCTTCTCTCGCAAGTGTTTCCAGTTAATAACACAACACCGATAAAAATAAGTCCAACATGCGTCACATGATCATGCATTTGAAAAGTAAATTCTATTTTTGAAAACACAACATAAGTTTTTCAAAACTTAACCCGCGCAGCGATTTTGAAATGGATACCATTTGCAGCACATAATTCATATTAACACGAATCCAGTTGTATATGAATCCTAAGACATGCCTCTACAACTTTCATGAAGACCACATTCACATTTGAGCACGTTAGAATACCAATAAGAGACCAAACATCAACATCATATACACAGCTCGGTTTTCAGGAAAACTGCTTGCACAACATTTTTATAAAAACCACATCTCATGCTATACTTATCGTATTGACATAATTTTTACCTTCTTAGAAACCTAAGAGACAAACCTATAACTTTCATTTAGAAGCAGATAAGGTCATTACAGATGGACAAAATCAATTAACATTAAGAACTATTTTTTTGTTAAAAATATAAACTCATCTCATGCATCTCCTACATTTATTTATCACAAACCGAGCTACATGCATCATATCAGCATGAATTTTACCTCATCATAAAGTTTAGAAGTAGACCTATAACTTTCATGAAGATCACTTTCACATATGAGCACATTAAGACGCAATGAACAGGTCAAACATTTAACATGAACTTGCTGCCGGGTTTTTGTTAAAAACTGCTCGAGCAATATTTTTGTAAAAATCGTAACTCACCCGTTTCAAATCGTATTTTCTAAATTCGAAAGCTCACAGAACCACAACAGAATGAACTACATATCTATGAAGAACTCAACTTCAGAAAACGAGTATTTCATGCCCTTTTTAGCAATAAAACAGAACAGTAAAATTTACGTTCATAATGCCGAAGACAAAGCAACTTTGCCAATTAAACTTTCATGCCATAATCATATGATTAACACCATAACCAGCATTATACCACAATTCTCATGATTTCTAGCATATCATAACATAAACCTCTACATGAATTTTTAACTTTTAACCAAACCACATAATCATGCTTTGGACATCAATAAGTCACATAATCCTCATCTCATACTCAACTAAGCATGCTTCGAGCTAACATGAACTCACCATTACTAAGACCCAAGAGACATTAAACATACAATACCAGAGGTTGAACAGAGGCCATACACATCCATAAAAATGGCAGCCTATAAGACATCGACTCATCTCATAATTTTCGAAACCTGGCAAGGGTCCGAAGAGGGCGAATACATTCTCGGTTCTCATTGACTGGGTCCTCACTTGGAAACATTGAATAGAATTATATAGCAAGGGAAACTTATATGGGCATAGCTTATCTCGATAACAACATACTGAAACTCACAACGAGTAACCTCTAGAGTCCGAACTTAACCCTATATCACTAGAGTTTGACATTAAACACTAGAGTTCACATCAAACCAAAGGTGGATAGATTTCCTAAGCCCCAACAGATTAACAAGTTATATCACAAGTAGTTTCATTGCTACTTATGCACAAAATTCACAATTTACAGTATAAGCATTTTCATTGATGCTTATATAAAACATACCTTTAAGCAGTGCGGCATGATGAAGACGAGTGGTCGAAACAAGGTCTAAATCACATAAACACGTTATTCACATATATACCAGTCTACAGAAACGCAGACTGGCTCTGATACCAAATTGTAACGCCCACTTTGATTTTTTAAAAAAATCAATGGCTTTTTCCAAAAATCACAATAAAATTTTCTAAATTCATTTTTCGAATCATAAACATTTTGGCGTTACTCATTCATTTCAAAACACAGTTCAAGTCATGTCTGAACTACGGGGATTCATTACCCGGATTTTCAAAGGTTTTCATTAACCATAATCTCAATAGCATAAACAATAAACATTATTATATCCTTCGAACCACATAATCATGAATATCCAAGAAAAGTTTTCAACATAAACCAATCCGACATGTTCTCAAAGTCAAACCAACCAACATGTTCAAATAATCCAACATAGGTTCATAATTGCGGAAGCAAATAATAAACGTAAATAAATAAACCAGACCACCCACTCGCCTTGTCCCGTCACCCGCTAACTGCTTAACCTGCATCCGTTAAGAGCAGGTGGGAGTGAGCATAAAATGAAAATAATGCTCACATCTATGAAAATGCACATTTTATGATATGTTAAATAGGCATGGTTGCAGCATGAACATGAACAATATCATACATGTCTCATCTCCTGCAATATCACATCAAAATAAAATACTTCTGTGTACACATCTTTCATTAGTCGCGGAAAGGGGATTCATTACCCTAACAGCGAGAGTACATGCTACGCAACGGGCACGGCCTTTCATTAGGTCTTAAGGAGATTTGCCTCGCAACGGGCAACCGTATTACATCGACGGGGACAACCGTACCGACGGCCGTAACAACTCACATCGATAGGCTTAGACATGTCCACGGGTCGAACCGGCCCGGCCCGAACCGGACCCGGCCCGGCCCGAACCGGACCCGGCCCGGAGAAGCCGGTTTTCAAACCGGAACCGGACATCTAAAGGGCCGGTCCCGGGCCTTTTCGGTCAAAAAAAAA
>BKCP01000780.1:92271-105235 GCA_008636005.1 Striga asiatica | reverse complement strand
CCCCTCTCACTCCACACACCTCACTCACTATCTTCATCTATCTCTCCCAAACTCCCACACTCTCTCAATCTCTCTAATCTCTCCATTACTCCATAATAATATCTCTCCCTAATCTCTCTCCCACTTTAATTAAAAAAAAATATATATCTACTTAATTTTTAATATAAATTTTATCTAATCTCTCTTCCTCTCCCTAATCTCTCTTCCTTTTTGTTTTTTTGTTGTATATTATTTTTTAAATTCAAAATGTCGAGCTTTTTTGGTCGTGGCCGTGGTTCGAAGTCCGGGCCCTCCGGGCAAAAGCGGCAACGGCAAGGCGCATCGTCGTCGACACCTCCATTGCCCTCATTTGCGAATCCAACGATACATGTAGATGTCCCGGGCGTGACCGACGATATAGATGCCGCCACAATCGATCAAATGTTCGATTTCGTTCAGCCTCCACCCACACACGAGGTGGGCCCAGAGCAGCCGTACGAGGACCATCTCGAAGATCTATTTGGAAGTACTCCTCCGGATGAGCAGCCACAACAACCCACACAGCCGGTCCGAGTTGTCGGGGGCGGTAAAGTCAAAACTCGAGATTCCGTCATGTTCGACCGACATTACACGAAGGCTCCAAATGAAAAGAAAGGAGGTGATCCTTATTTTTTGGCTATTTGCAACTACTGTCCGGCCAATTCGAAGACGAAGTATCAGTTCAAAAAAGGCGACGGGTACGGAACGTTGACCCGACATTTGAAGAATGTTCATCCGACAGTAATGGGAATCGACACAGCACAGACGCAATTCCCAAGTAGCAGCGGAGCATCCGCCTCACCCACTCAAGGTGTAGGTACGTCTTCTTCTTTATTTCATTATTCTCATGAAAATCATAGACGTCATTTAGCTGAATTTGTTTCTGCTTCGTCTCTTCCTTATAGTTTTGGTGATAGTGATTTATATGAAAATTTTGCTCAAATGGCTTTAAATCCGTCTGCCAACTGAGTTCCTCGTACCACCCTTACTCGCGATATTCGAAAAATCGTGAGTGAGAAACTAATTTTAAAAGAAAATTTTAAATCTTTAAATCATAGAGTATCCATTTGTGCTGATATATGGTCCGATCATTGGATAAATAATTTTCAAAAATCTTAGATAATTATAGTATTGGTAAAAAAGTATTTTCAATTTCATTTGATAATGCGACTGCAAATACTGCATCTATACGTGAATTAAATGATGTTTGTACACCAATCTGTGGGGGTAGATTTTTTCATATTCGTTGTATGTGTCATGTTTTAAATTTGTGTGTTCAAGCTGGTTATCATGTTTTTAAGGATTCTGTAAAGCCAATAAGGGAGGCCGTCAATTATTTGCATAAACGTCCCCAAGAAATGAAAGCATGGGGACGATTTTGTAAGAGTGTTGGAATTAAACCTAAAAAATTGCAGCCAGACGTGCCTACCCGGTGGAATTCAACATTTAAAATGTTGAATGTCACCGCTGATTATGCCAAGCATTTACAGGATTTTTTTAATGATACAAACCGTAGGGATTGTGATGTTCGACTTTCGGTGAATGATTGGGCAAACTGTTCGCAACTTACAAATTTTTTAGAAACATTTCAAAACGCTACTAATATTCTTTTTGGTGTTTGCTATCCTACTGCTCAACTTGTGGTCAGTCAATGTATAGCTATAATGTGGGGTTTTAAAGATATTTATGACTTAGATCCTTTTAAATATTCTGGTCTAGTAGAAAATATGTTAGAAAAATGGCTAAAATATTATTACTATATTCCCGATACATTTTTAATTGCATGTCTGTTAGATCCTACAGTTCGTGAGCAAGGTTTGTTAAATCAACTTAATATGTACTATGATTATATGTATCAATTGCCACTGCCGAGTGGGGTCCCGACTTACAGGGACAAACCTAACATACCGCAGCTCGTCGAGCAAGCAAAAAATTCTTTGTATGACATGTTCAAGGAAACAGCGATCGCACATGGAGAGTCTCCCAGCACATTTGTTCGTAGCAGCGGCGCAAGCGGCAGCGGGTCTTCATCATCGTACGGAGGGCAAAGCGGCAATACAAACTTCGGAAACTTCAAAGTGTTTTGGGATTCATTAAATCCCTACAAAAACTCGGGCGGTCAAAGGGTGCAGGGGACTGGATACTATGAGCTGGATCACTACCTTACGTCGAATTTAGCCGTTACGATTGCACGTCCACCTCAACCGCCACTCAATTTCGATGTGTTAGATTGGTGGTCAAGAATGGGAGGAACTTTTTCTATTCCATGCATTATGGCCAAGGAGATCTTTGCTGTCCCAGCATCTACAGTCGCGGTTGAGCACGCATTCAGTGAGGCGGCTACATGCTAGATCCACGACGGTCGAGGATGACGCCTGATAATCTTCAAGCACAAATGTTACTGAGTGATTGGAAGAAGGCCGAACGAAGGATGCAAACTGCTATGCTCACTTCGAATGAGGAGGAGGACGACAACGACGATGCATCCGATTTTACGTCGTCGACAAGTGGAACCGGGGGGAACGTCGAAGAAGAATACGAATATTAAAGGTATGCAGCCAAGGTATGTGATTTAGAAGAACTACGTGGACTTTGATTCCCAAATAAAGGGATACGTAGGCACCTTATTTAACATTATTAAGTTCGAGTATAATTTTTTGGCAACAAAATTTTTCATCGTACACGATATTCGAACTTAATAACTGTTAACTAAGGTCAAGTCCATTACATTAATAATTTTTTTCTTTACACTTATTCGACTTCATTTGACGTACAATTTAGCATTTCTAAACTACCTCAAGTTGTACTTCTCCGCCATACTCAATAAAATACAACACCGTTAACCGTTTGGTTCCAAGAATTGACGCCCGATCATTATTTTTGTTTCATTTTGAAATGATATAGACAAACAGACTCAAAAACTTATATTTTCGAAGTATATACAAACTATTTATTCAAATAAACATTAATATACATTAAAATAACAAAAAAAGTAAAAAAAAAAAAATTAATAAACCCGCAAACCCGCCGGGCCCGACCTGGAACCGACTCGACCCGCCGGGTTTGCGACCCGGCGGTTAAGGGCCAGTTCAGTGAACCGGCCCTTAGTTACAAGCGGGCCGGGCCCGGTTCACTACACGGTGAACCGCCGACCCGGCGGGCCGGGCCGGGTTTCGACCCGGCCCGGCAAATGGACACGTCTAGATAGGCTACATGTTCACATGCATACATAGATCATACCAATTTCAACACATTTAAAAACACACATGCATAGACATTTTAGAATAACTAACCCGCTTGGATTTCGGATTGATAAAAGCAAAAATAGAAGAGACGTAAGTCAAGGCTTGACTCCTCAAACACCTACATTAAGTCAAGATACTACAATCAACATTTACCTTGACTTTGAACAGAAAACACAAATCATACTTAGTCGAACTTGATTCGACTAAGTTGTTCATGAAGTCCTGTGGACTTTGGAACTCTTGGACTTAGACTCGACCAACCAAACATGGGAGTTCACACAAATTCACATAAAGGTAATCTAAAAAAGTCTCAAGAAATAACATGCGAGCCGGTTCTCATACTTTAATTCAATAAACTACATATTAAAATAATTTTCGAGAAAATCACATATTCAAGATGGTCCAGCGACCCAACGAGTTAGGCTGTGAAATTTTAACACAAAATTCATCTCACTGGACTTAGTCAAAACATCGAATTTCAGCCCCAAACTCAAAACACATGATTTTATAAAATTCAAACAATTTTACAGCAAAAATGAGCATAAATTCACAACATGACCTAATGAACGAATCATGACTTGGAATTTATACACGAGCAGCTACAGCAGGTGAATAACAACATATAAAATTCCATCTATTAACATTAAACATGCGAATTATAAAAATTAAAATAAGATTCTGCAGAATTTGAATTTTCATCAAAACCGAACTAAAAATGAATTCAAATAAATCTGATCTTTTTACATCCTGAAACACATCACAAAATAAGTGCAAACACCAAAATTCAACAATTTAGAACATCAGGTCCGTTTATCATAATTAAATCACGGTTCTGCAGAATATATTAAACAATTTTTAACTCTAGCAAACGAATTCCAAAAATCATGAAACTTTTACACAGCATCTTCATATGCCAGAGAGACAACATACTAAAAATTTAGCCATTTTGGAGTACAAATCGATTTTATATGCAGTTTACAACATTCTGCCCAGAAATCAAAATAATTAATTAAAATAGGTAAAGTTAGTATTTAAATATCAAATTTTTATATGACATGTATAATCAACAGAGGATATCTCACACAAAAATTCACATTAATTGGATAAGCATACTATACATCACGAATTTTACAAATTCCGGCAGCAATATAGATTTCGAAAATTCATATCTCCCAATATACAATTCAATTTGACACAAGGTCAAAATCATTGTGTCAAGGACAATCCTAAGTTTCATAGTCCATAGCACTTTCACGTTTTAGCATAATCTCACTCGATTACACAAAAACCGAGAAGACTACTGAATTTGACTCAATGTTTGCACCCCAAGCTTCAACATACAATAATTAAAAATTAAGCCAACATTTACATATCAATATTAACAAAGATCATACACATGTATAACACACATCATAAATAAATCGTAAGGGCTAAGGTTAAAGGCTCGGTATCGTTCTCGGGAATACGTCTGAAAAACGAGACGAAGGAAGCGAACGGCAAACACGCGGCGGCAGCGCTCGGCGGCTACGCGCGGCTCGCGAAGGGGCTGTAGCGGAGATGGCGACTCGAGGGCAACTGAAACGGGCCTGCACGGCGTTAGGTTCGCTGCTGGGGTCGTCGTTCATTCGCTGGTTCACGGTGAGGGTTCGCGAGCAGGCGGCGCTCGGAGTTGCAGGCTCGGAGAGGAGAGAGCTCGCCGGAGATGATGGCTGGGGTTGGGGATGGCTCTGCTCGCGGAGGATGAGGGCTGCGACGGCGGAGAGCGGCTCGCCGCTGGGCTACTTTCCCGAAACAGGGGGTGTTGAAGGCCTCGCGGCGGTTGCAGCGCGGAGAGGAGTCGTTGGGGTGGTGCGCGCGGGGACTGCCGGCGGTCTGAGATGAAAGAACGCCGGAAGTAGCAGAGGGCTTCTCCTCGCGATGGGTAGATGCTCGGCTTCTGGCGATGATGACCGGACTATGACGAGGGTTTAACGAGAGTGAGAGATGATGAGAGGGATCGATAGTTTTTCTCTTCTGTCTGCCGAGAACAAAAACGAGAGAGATGGAGAGATAGGGAAAAAGACTGCGGGGCGTGCAATAGGGTTAAGAGTTATGGGTCGGTCTTTAAGGTTCATGGGCCGAGAATATAAGGGCTTTTACGAGCCGATAATACTTGAACAAAAAGGGCCTGAATATTTAACTCTTTTAGGCTGAAAAAAATAATAAGGCTCGATGCGACTAGGCGTGCGGGTTCTCGGTTTTCCTCGGCCTCGACATAACCATATCAAACTCGGTTTGATCACGCGATAATTAAATTAAAACCGGATATATATATTATTATATATATAATACACATTGATTATTTAATAATAANAATAATAATAATAATAATAATAATAATAATAATAATAATAATAATAAATAAGTAAATAATCTTAAATAATTTATAAATAAACGGGGCATTACAAGTAGTCCACTAGGCTTATAAGTTAAGTCTATTTTATCTGTATAAACAATGTGAGATAACTCACAAGTGGTATTATATTCTAATAATTATTATTTTAAAAATTGTATTTCAGCTTTCAACATATTTGACACAATTCATTATGTAATATACTTCATTTGTTTGGTAAATAGAAAATAATAATGCAAACATGTGCATTGACCATAAAAATGTAAAAGAGAAAAAATATAAATTAAAATCGCTTTATAAGATAAAGTATGTATCACGTACATCGCATGCACACTTTATACTAGTATACGTAAAAGTATAAGTATACTATTGCGTAGTTTAAATATATAATTTTGATAAAAATGTGCGACTTGGTCGATCCGCTTAAACTTGTTTCAAATTAATTAGAGTTACATATTTCTTACAGTGAAATCCACTCAATCTCAATCTCTATGAATAATGAATTGCTTTGATGTAAATATATCATCAATCTTAATAGACAATTCTGTCACATTTTGTTATATCTCTAAGTAATTGGCTTTAGGAGACACACATAGGCATGTGCACCAAAACATTCCTTATTCAACTCTAGCTGATTAATTAATCTAATGTAAGTGGCCAATTAATCTACCACTAAAAAATGTTTGTAGACATTAGTTGTAAGTAAAAAAGTGGGCACTGCCCACCCAAATACATCTGCGCATGGCATAGTGCCACTCACGAAAATTCTTATTCTCTTGCTCAGTATTTTCCACACAATATTAGGATTTGTTTGTTTAAAAATCTAAATAATTAAAAAATTAACACGAGTTTAGGGGTGTACATTTGCGCGTGGAAGCAAGTATGGCGGCTAAAAGTCACTTTTAACCCTCTCAAAATATTGTCGACCAATGTGTAATTAGAAGGTGGGGACTAAATGTTCGAAAAATATGGTTCCAGTTTAGATTAGCTATGGGCCTATTGTCGGGGCATGTTTGAGAGGGGATTATAAGTCTAGGATGGTCACAACTTATTGTGTCTATATTTTATTTGATTTTTTATTATTGAAATATAAGTTGTTACGTACGTGGTAGTGGTACTAATTATATTTGTAGAAAAATTTGTAAAATAAGAAAAGTACTATGAACTCCAAAGTTAGGAGAATCGGAAGGGTCAACCGGTCAAGTTTCATAAAAACACATGTTCATCGTTTTATTAGTCCAACTAATGTTGGATAGATATTTATTATTTTAAATATTGTATAGTGCTTTAAATAATAAATTTATATATACATATCATTAATGAAATTTTCATATAAATAAGGTTATGCGAATGTGTAGACTATTACGTATACAATTAGTATTATCCAATATATTTAAATATACAAAATATATATTTTTTTTAATGAACATGTCTATCCGACTTGATCGAACCGATTCATGACCAGCTTGCCAGTAATTTATTTTGAAGGACAAAAATAACCAATTAAGTGACTGGTTAATTCATAGTCCATCTGGCCACTTCAACATATATTATCAAAACTTTGAATTCACTAGATAAAAATGAGAATACAATGTCTTGGCCATTAAAGTCCCAAATAAATATTAGAATTACAAATTCAACCTACAACTGTTGTTATTTGTCATTTGTGATACAGAACTAATTTTTCTTTATAAAATAACTAGTTCAAACTTAAAATATTGGGAGTTGGGGATTTTGTATACTTTTCTTGGAAATTTTGGTATAGAAAATATACTCAACTTTTACTCTCAAAAGTCTCAACTAGTTACCATTTTCATCTTACTCCCCCCAAAAAACACACACATACATGCGTGTCTGTGTGTGTGCTGAGCTATTTTGATGTATGTGTGTGAGTTTGGTGGTAGGCGTGCAGCATATGAGGGGAGAATGTGATCATAATTGGGTGTGCCAACACACATTAATTATTCATATCGTGCTTTTCTATTTTTTCCACAATCTTTTCTACAAACAACTGAGAAAAATATTTGATTCTGTAAATCACAACCACGAATCATTGTCTATCCCAAACTGTTCCATTGCATTCTTGCCACACACTCTCACTTTTTTCTTTATTCNNNNAAAAAAAAAAAAGAATAAATCTACTAGTATCATATACATACTCACTAGAGATATACACTTTGTGTAAATGATTTAACGGATGTCTCCTTTCAGATATTCAATTAAAGTAGCTTAGAAGTTAAGGGGATTGTTTTATTTATTTATTTTTATTTCATTTACAAGTAATTATATATTTGCTCTGAAAATTTCATAATTTCAACTCCTCCACATAAAAGGTAAATAATGAATAAAGAATCGTGCATATTTTAATTATTTTAGCTAGGTACCGCACCTAATTTCAAGTACAGGCTTATAACCAATATGCATTATTTTATTTTTCCCATTTTTGGAAAAAAATTTGATGAGTTTGGGCATGACATTATTCTTTAAAGCAGTCCTGCTGGCTTATGTAATGACCAAGTTATCCCTTTCAGCCAGTTATTTTCACACTTTTCAGAATTCTCACCCTGTTTTACTTTATTTGCTTGATGAGCAAACCATGCCAATAGTCTAATCCTAAGTGTTAAATATAGAACTAATTGGGATATTTAAATTTGACTATTTTTCTAGTTTGAATTCAAATGATGAATTTTATCTACTGCATTTGTTGGACAAGCCTCACCAATAAAAAATCATATGTTTTCAACTCGTATATATATTTTTAAATTAAAATGTTATATTTAAAAATATAACATAAATAAAAGAATAACATTTTACAACATAAAAATATTCATTATTATTATAGGCGTATGATACGGGTTGACCATCCCATACGAGAATTGGTAAATCTAGTGATAAAATTTAATGTATTTTTTTCCAAACAAAGCCAAAAAAATAAATAAATAAATAAATAAAAAGATTGATTATGGGTGTTTGAACTTTGTGCCCCTTGGAGAGAAACCACTAATAAAAGGAAAATTAATTGAAGCTGCCTCTCCTTAGGAAGATTAATAATAATAGATGTCATGCATTGGAACATCTATTTTTATAATTATGTTTTTTATGCTTTTTAATTGAGAAGGCTACCACGCAAATTGGATGCATCCTATTATTTTATATCCAATGATGGACGTGGTCAAATGAACGTCAACAAGGCACTAATTATACATTTCAATGTTGGTAAAACTCAATTTGGCATTTTGGAGCTGATGATATAATTGTGAATTGTATTGAAACTCATGAATGTCATTTTCATGTCGAGCATGAAGCCTGCGCTAAGCTTGGTCTCGCTTTAGGCTTTATGATTGTGCACATAAATTAATCGAGTAAACATAAATAGCTTTTATATGAAGTCAACTCAAAACCTGCCCAAATCGGATAGGATAGAAACAACAAGATAAATTCAAATCATAATAATATAAGAATGTATAGTTGTAATTTTAGTTATTGCGATGTATATACATTAAGGATGATATCTATAGAGTTTTTCGAATATATGAGTTAGTTTTTGGTGATTTGTAATTTTATGTGACCAACTTTAGTGTTTGGTAATGTTTTGTGTTCAATTATGGTGCTTTCAAATATTCCACGTGGTTTTGGACTTCTATCTATGTCTATTAAAAATTTTAAAATTACACACCCTTGAATAACTTGAAATATATATTTTTAAATAATTTTTAATTTGTTATAAATGTTATATATGATATATCAAATTAATTATATGTTGACGAGTTTTGATTTGATATATATATATATATATATATATAGCTATAAATAAATAAATATTTACCTTTTGAATAAAATCCAATTATATATATATATATATAGCAATTGACAAATAATAAATTTATTTATTACTTATATAAATTTATATATATAATTGCTGGAAACCTTCAATAAATTTTATTCAGCCAACAATTAATAATAATATGAGTTCATTTAATAAAGATAGGTGTTCATTTAATAAAAATACGTTCAACAATTAATAAAAATATGTAACTTTCAGTTACAAAATTTATTTTGACAAGTCCTATTTTGGATGGTGCCCATTTCTGTAAAGTATTTTTTATGACGTGAAATACAAAATATTTTTGTTTTTATTTTGATACTATATATTTTTTGATATTATGTAAATACATATTTCACAACTAATTAAGAATGACTACAAATATCTCTATTTTCTATTGCAGTCATACAATAATAAAAAAATATTTTTTCGAATATTACAAAGATACAAATCCCAGAGTAACGAGTCGAAAGGGTTTAACGATAATTATTTGTTGTGATGGAGATTCTGACGATAAGAAAACAACGAATATTGTATATAAATAAGTGTTAAATATCATTTATTAAGTTATGATTTTTATTTTAATCTATAATTTTAATTACTTTCTCTTCTGTTATATCATTTTTCGTGCAAATGCACATGGTAAAACTAGTTTATCTTTTAAACCCACTACATGAGTTAGAAAAGTATTACAAAGTTATACATGCGATGATTAATCATTCAAATTCAAATAGTGATGTAAGTTTTTGAGAACTATTTAAAATTTAGAATTAAAAATGTAATCTTTTATTAGTACCATATAATGCAATATATGGGCATTGAGTTATACTAGTTTATAATATATCGACGATATTCATGTTCCAACTTTTTAATGATGTCTTGTATCACATTATAAAATACCAATAGTGTATTTAGGAGGTGTCTTATGAAAATGATGTTTTAACTTTTATGGCAGTCGGCAAGAGTTGAAAATTTGTCTTCTTATATTTATTTTTTTCTTTAAAAATCATATAGCATTAAATGTTACCTTAATTTTGGGTTTTACTTCATTTTATTATTTAAAAAATTCGACTAAGATTTATTAAGTGTGTATGTTTTTATTTTTATTTTTATCAAGCTATTTTATTAAATCTTTTGTGGTTTATTTAGATTTTAATTTATAAATATTTTAATATATATATATAATTTAAATTTAAATAAAATCAAATAAAATGTGTTACTTAGATATCTAAATAATTTATAAATTTAAATGTTTAAACTAATTGATAAATAATTTATAAATCTCTATTTTATTTAAATATGGAATTTTATTTAAAATAATTTTAAATATAACAAAATTTATTTAGAAAATCGTATCGATCCTACCAGTTCAACCAACTGATGTTGACGAATTCGAGAGCAAATATATTATTCAAGCGAACTACACTGGTTATAAACCGGTTCTCGGTTCATCCGGTCGGACTGTGTCCAACCCGGTTTAATTTAAAAACAATGGATAAATCATGATTAATGTTATTTATATATTTAATTTATAATACAATCGTAATATTGTTTTTCCGTGCATCGCACGGGTCACGCACTAGTTTTTCCATTATTACCCTCATCTAACTAATAAATACACTACGTCTTTTCATATTTACTCTTCATCTTTTCTCAAAACATTCATCTCTATCCTCATTAATGCGGATTATTATTGACAAAAGAAATATTCTTAATTACTGTACAACTTCTTAAAACGATATTTATTAAAAATAGGAGGGAGTAGGTAATAGCACACTTTTTGAGCCCAAAAATAACACGAGTGAAAAAAGAAAAGTGACATCGAAACTTAAAAAAACGAAAACAAAAAATAAATAAATACAAAATCTCAACAATTCATTTAGTCCACCTAATCTGTAATATGTGTCACAAATACAATTTTCATGCATAAATTGGATCATTATAATTAACTTCCATTAACCATTCTCAGACTCTTGCCAATAAGATGATCCTATATTTTGCGTGTGTGTGACATAACATGAAATGACTAGAACAAGAATGCTGATAATCATGAATTTGGATTCATGTTGTTGTCTTCAAAAAATCTTACAACACACTAAAGTAACCATCATCTGGCACTCATTATGCTTGCAAATATTTTATCTTTTCTATTTTTTTTTTCTCCTAATTTTTTAAGAAATTGTTTGTTGCCTCACAAGCATGCTTATGACCTCCCACCCCCCACATCACCTATATATAAGCCCACAAACATCCATCACTAGTCATTCATCAACACCAAATTCCCATTTTCCACATCCAAAAATTTATCCTTCAAATTCCAAACTTGCTAATCCCTATTTATCTATCTATCTATCTACACATGGCAGTCTCCGGATTCGAAGGGTTCGAGAAGAGGCTCGAAATCCACTTCTCGGGGGACGACCCCGCCTCCTTGGGCCTCCGCCAGCTCGACTTCCCCTCCCTCGAGAAAGTATTGCACGCGGTGCAATGCACCGTAGTCTCCGCGGTCGGCAACCCCCACTTCGACTCGTACGTCCTCTCGGAGTCGAGTCTCTTCGTGTACCCCACCAAAATCATCATAAAGACGTGTGGGACCACCCAGCTCCTCAAGTCCGTCTGCCCTTTTATCGACCACGGCCTCTCATTAGGCCTCACCCTACTCGGGTGTAGGTACACCCGCGGCAGCTTCATTTTCCCCCTCGCCCAACCCTACCCCCACACTAGCTTCAAGAATGAAGTCCTCTACTTGGAAGCAAACTTGCCTAAAAACCTCACCCACAAGAAGGCCACCACAATGAACTCTAAATCCAACCACAAGTGGCACGTTTTCACCGCTTTCCATGGCGACCAGCCAGTACCGGTGGACCTCAGCGTAGACGATTCCTACACCGTCGAGATCTGCATGACCGAACTGGACCCCACCATCGCCCGGAACTTTTTCCGGTTCGACGGGGGGAAACTAAACGGGGACTCGGCCGGGAGAGAGATGACGAGGACTTCCGGGATCGACAAAATTGATGGAAACGCCCTCGTTTGCGATTACGCGTTCGACCCTTGCGGATACTCGATGAACGGGATGAATCTCGACCGATACTCCACGATACACGTGACGCCCGAGGACGGGTTCAGCTACGCGAGCTTCGAGTGCGTGGGGTCCTCTAGGGACGGGAATGTTCTTGAGGTTTTGAAGAGGGTGGTCGGGATATTCGGGCCCGGGAAGATGTCGGTGTCGACCACGGCAGGGCCCGGGGTTAGGAATAGGGTGTGGAGGGGTATGGCAAGGGCGGTGGAGCCGCTCGGGATGAGGCTCGCCAGCAGCGGGGCCCGCGAGTTCCCGAACGCTGGGAGCGTCGTTTTTCAAACGTTTGTGGCTGATCGGAAATGACGTGGCGGCGGCGGAAGACGGTGAAGGAATGGTTGGTGGTGGAGGTGTCAATTAATTAGTGGGCGAGCGCGAGAGTTAATTTTCTTGGGTTTTTTTAGGTG